>JAVJIF010021056.1:0-82656 GCA_038442645.1 Agave tequilana
AAACCTTGCCCAGTTCTTTTGTGGAGCTTTCAAGACTTTGAGTTTTAGCTGCAGCTGAATGATCTTGAAATTGAAAAAGGTTTAGATGATGATATACGCAGTCCAGCATCAAAAGGCATGAGCTTCTTGAGTGCTTTACATTGATGTCATGTGTTATTTTGCCTTATCATTTATATGACTAGACTTCAATTTGTTCGTACAAGATCTGAACAGTCTGACACTAGCAAGCAAGGGAAAAGGTGACTGGATATCAAGAGCTCTCCTTGTTACACACATTAGAGAAGCTTGCTAGGAGTTTGGCAATGCATATATCAAATCTGAGCGCAAACATATATTATCATATTCCATCACATGATAGCAAACAACTAAGTGTACTTGATCCAGAAATTAAACTGTTGTTTTAAATTGGAAGTGCATGCATCCTAATCATATGCATTTAAGGCCCACGGGTTGCATGGTATCAAATTCCAGGGTCTGGCCAAATTCAACCATGTGGTTAAAAGGAATCAAGATCAACTGAAAAGTAAATGAAATCGACTTTGCTCTGATCGGAACGGGATTTCTTCTAGAGGTGAAAACATGAGGTGAAAACCAGCAATAAATTCACCTTGGACAACAGAAATAATCATAAAAACTCTCATCTACAGCAAAACAAATTGAATTGAATTGCAATATAGAATATTTCAAACACATCCAACCAAACACAGAAATATAATTCAGTGGAATTTGGGCATCCCATACAAGAAAGCAAACAACATAAACGATAATTGCAATTCCATAATTATAAGTTTCAAGAAATCTACAACCACGCGGAATTTCAATTCTGTGCAACCAAGTGATTATAATTCTTTCATTCAAGTAAGCTAAAGAAACCTGTCTCCGGGAAAATAATCCAAGATATCAAAGGTGTGGTTGATTTTTATTTCCCAAAAATCTTCCTGAGATTATGCCAGATATGTCTACAAAGAAGCAGGAAATAGTAAGTACATTAGAATACAAGAAGAAGCAAAGAAGTCATTTACTTCCCATCTGTTTGTTGTGTTATCAGTCACCAAATTTTGGAATAGCTAATAGCTGATCCTTCACACAAAAACTTTTGACCCAATTAAAATTAGAAGATCAGATTTCAGTATCAGTATACAATACCATACACAAATGGTCAAAATAAACATCCGAATTGCCATGAGCATGCAGTCACAATTTTGTAACCAGGACTCTGGAACAGTAATGCCAAGGCATGCTGAATACTATCAAATTAGTAGTTACCTCTATAGACATACCTCTATAGTTCATACCGAATATGCTCTAATAAGATGAAACACAAAAAATGATATTTACAAGCATGGAAGTTCGCATGACTGAATGATGTGGATAGCAAATCCACAGAATGCAACACAGCAATCACTTCCATTAAAGTGACCAAAAAAAATGCACTTTGCCAGTTCAAACACTTATAAGGTTGTCGAGAATCATGTCTGACTTTTACTGAAGAAGTATTCTCATGTTCATGCTATTCTAAATGCCGTGTCATGCAAATCTCATGATAAGAGAACTCCAGAAATAACTCTTCTACTTCCCCTCGGCAACTAAAAGCCTATAATTCACTAGTCATAATGGTCATTATGTTCACAGAAATGAAAGTACCTTGGAGATTAAAGGTAGCATGAACTACTCACCCCAGTAACCAATACCAAGAATTATGTGCTGACTGTCTGTCTCCAGAATAACCAAAATTTGAAGACGAACAACCCATCTCATGCAATTCTCGTGATAAGAGCTCCATTAATAACTTTTCTGCTACCCTCGGCCACTGAAAGCCTATAATTCACTAGACATAATGATCATTATTGCTGTGAAAGTGTCTTATTTTCAAGGGGTTCCATGATTAATTAAAGGGATTTTTCAAAATGAGTTTATCGTCTGAGATGGACGTTGAGATCTTTCAATGTTTCAGGGTTATCAAAACTCCTTATAAGAAGTTTGGTAAAGTAGGGTTTATAAGAGTGGGGGAAGGGTTATAAGAGTGGGAAGGGTGGAGAACTCTTTGGAGGCAATCATGTAGATCAAGAAAGAGAGAGGAGGATCGAGTAGAGAGATCGAGCCGAGAGAGAGAGAGAGAGAGAGAGAGAGAGAGAGAGAGAGAGAGAGCCATGAATACCTCTTCATAGATCAAGCAGGAAAAATGCGCCACATCAGTGCGTGATTGACTCGCCACAAGGAAAAGGTACTCTTCATCAATGTATTTGTTCAATATTTGGTGACATGAGTGATCTATGTTCAAGCTTGTATTGGGAAAGAGGGTTGGGGTGTGTAATTGTTCTCTTTTCCAACAAGAGCTTCAAGCGGCTACAGATGGTGTTGAGTCTATAAGATGAAGGAAATGATGTCAAGTCAATCACGTGAAGAAAAGATTGTTCTCAAGCGGCGGAGGCATCCAATGAAAGAAGAGCATCAAGGGGGCATTATAGTTGAAAAAAGTCATCGAGACATGGAAGTGAATGTCACGGTGGTTATATATATCGTGATAAAATGTTAGAGTTGCGACGGATTAGTCATGACACGATGAGATCATCGCAAGCGTTGGTGCTATGTCAAGTTGGGATCATCACGAAGATGATGTATCTGACATCAGTTGAGATCATCAACAAAAAGGCGGTGGATCCGGAAAATATCAGCGATGGAGTTATATCAAGATTGGTGAAAGTGAAGACCAGGGCGATGTGTTGGTGGGAAGCCGATTAGACCATGGCGGTTATGTGAAGACGATTAGTCTCAAGAAAAGAACATTGATAGATAGACAAATCATAGTCAGTGATCGATGTAAGACCATAGTGGCGACAATGTTTGGGTAAAGTAATAAGACCATGATAAGATTGATGGCGGTTAAATTTAAAATTGGCGGTTGGCCCAGTAGCCCGACAGATGTCACAAAGCGAGTATTGGCCAGTGGCGGCAGTGATGCAAAAGAGTATCTACAACTAAAGTTTGAAATATGTAGGAATACAAGCGTGGAGTAGCACGGTTGGGGCATGTAGGTTTGCAAATTCATAGCTTGGAAAGGATGTTGCTTCGAGACAAAAATTTGCACATGAAAGATGATACTCATCAAGTTACTCCATCAGTGGTTCCGTTTAGGCTTAAGGTGGAGCGATTGTCAGTGGTGTCTCCATGTGGTTTTTTGAGAATTGAAGTTAAGATGGAGTATGATGCACATGCACAATTGCTGGATGGCATGAACGCAATGAAAGCTCTCTGTAAAATCGAGATTAGAAAACTCCATGCAAGGTGGAGGTGAACAGTGTCACCGGGATCAACATCAAGTTGGATAGGTTTATGTTCACATGAGGCGTGGCAATTAATTCACAACGAGCCCTTGGGAGAGGGGCATAAAGGAAAGCTTCAAGGTATGTTTCCTCCAATAATGAAGTAAGACTTGATGTTGAAAAATCTTCTATATGTTTAAAAAAGTTTGAAAATAAAGTCAAGGTGGAGATTATTATGAAAGTGTCTTATAATTCAAGTGGGTCTCATGACTAATTAAAGTGATTTTCACAATGATTTTATTCTTCGAGATGGACGGTCAGGATCTCTCTCTATGTTTTAGGTTATCAAACCTCTTAATAAGAAGTTTGGTATTCTAGCGTTTATGAGAGAGGGAGAAGATTGGAGAACTCTTTGAAGACTAAGATGTGGAGAGAGATCCTAATGATCGAGTAGAGAGAGCCATGAATACCTCATCGTAAATCAAGCCAAGAAAGATGCTCGACATCAATAAGTGATTGATTCACCACGACAAAAGGAACTCTTTATCAATGCATATGTTTAATATTTAGTGAGATGACTGATCAATGTTAAGCTTGTATGGGAAATGCGGGTTGGAGTGTGTAATTGCTCTCTTGTATTCAAGGTTATTATAATATATCTCCGTCAATGCTCTCCCCGTGGAGTAGGTTGGATTTGGTCGAACCACGTAAAATATTGTCTCTTGTATTTTGTTTTACTAAAATCTTGTAGATCTCAATGTCCGATGAAAGGCTCAAGCGGTCTCGCTTCGCTTGGTTGGTAAAAACCTGGCTACGGTCATAACGATTATGGTGTCAGAAATGACAGTGACCTTGGACACTACAAAGGTAGCATGAATTAGTGACCGCAGTAACCAACAACAATAATTATGTGCTAAATCTCTTGTGAGAATGCCCCTCCCCCCCCCCCAAAAAAAAAAAAACACACACAGAGATCATCACCATCACCACCACCAACCTACCATCCATTCATTGTAAGGATTTGGGGCACCATCCAAAAGACTATCCTTCTACGTGGAGTTGCCCAAAATTCTTATATACTCAAGACCATCCCCATGTCTAGCCGATGTGAAATTATTTGTTCAACCTAACTCAACAACCCCCTCCCCCGAACAAAGAGTCTGTCTGTAAGCTCAATCTTCACAACTGGGAAGATCATCTTTAACCTAAAGATCATATACTCCATCGAGATCTTCTTCACTGCGTTGGGCACATGCCTTACATGAAGCACCACTGCAGCCTGTTACTCTCTACACCGCGTTGGTAGCACACAACTTACTTGAAGAAGGAGCATTGTTGTCATATCCTCGAGAGTCCAACTAGCTTTACATGGACATACTGCGCCTTTTGCGTCCGGGGGGGATTGAACACCACCCACACACACGACTAAGTTCGAAGCATGGCTCTGATACCATTGTAAGGACTTGAGGTACACCATCAAAAGGCTAGCTTTCTAGGTGGAGTTGCCTAAAATCTTTATATACCCAAGACCATCCCCATGTCTAGCCGCTGTGGGATCATTTGTTCGAACCCAACTCAAAATTCACCCACACAGAGACCCACCCACCTAAAGTACCTAACCCCGCTGCTTATATATTCTGATCTTCTCAATAGTAAACAAATCTATTGTAATAAGGCTTTCTATGTCAACAGATGACAAAAACCAATATGTTTTTTTATTCATTTCGTGAACAGCTAAAGAATTTTGTTCATTCAATTTCCTCAACTAAAACCATATCATCTTCAAAATAGACCTTTTAAATCCTCGTCCATCACTTCCATTCAGATTTACATGCATCTTCACCTTCGAAAAACATTGTCCAAATTCAAGCTTGCCTCCTGCCCGTGTACCAAATGAAAGCACCATTTTCTTAAAGAACTGGAGAACCATTTTTTGAGATCTTCTACAACATCATGATGACGATTATTTGTCAATAAAAATTTTCATAATATTCCCATATTTTAGATATTCTTTTAGATATTTTAACAACCAAGCACGCTTGCTGCATAATCAAAAGCAGTCCACTATTGCATCTACATGATTATATGAAAACTTCTTATGAGTATGTTGTCACTAAACCATATGCCACTAAAAACCAAGATGAAGGACAAGATTAAGGATTATCTTCTCTACACAGTTTCCGTACTAACATGTTAAAACTTTCTACCAATGAAATTTTTGCTGCACGGTGGAGCTGTTATTAGAAGTTACCTCCTCAGAAATTCTGGGTTAGAGACACCTTGAACCTGTAATTCATCCACTGGTGATGCTTTCCCATGTGCTATGCTTTCAATCCTAAATGTATGGATTCCATATGCTGACTGCAAACAGCCTTCAACAATCAAAAGTATCTTTCAGTAAAGAAGTATTTGAAATGAAACATAAATGCTTAGCTTCATGATTTAATCTTCAAAAAAAAAATCAGTGATTAAAAACAAGGCAATTATATTAAAGGAGGTAGAGTGGCGAGGAAGCTTTTAGCATCACATTCCAGTGTAACAAAAAGATGTCTCAAGGATTACTTTATGTCCATTAAGTGACATTAATTACATGTTACTTTTATATACAACCAATAGACCATGGATTAAATTTTCTGTGTCAGTATTTGTATCGGCCGGTGTCTTTTAGTACCAATAACGTCAATATCGTTAGATATTGCAGGGTTAATATTCAACACCTGACACGAAACCGCTAATATATATCAGAATCTGGAGATATTTAAAACCATGCAATAAACATTACTTGAAGTAATCAATAACCATAGATCAATCCATGTGATTGTGAAACACAAGACAGAAAAAATGTATGCAAACTGAGAAATCATCAAAAACACTTAAAGATAGAAAGCAAATTTCTCCCTGACATACTTGCATCCGCAAATGTACAAAAATATAATCTTCAACCATTTTAGTGTCTCGTTCATCAATTGGCAAGGGGGAAATGGAGACAGCCCATCTCTATAGAGGGTTTCTGAGTCACTGCTTCAATACGTACTGATTTCAAGAGGACCATATAAACTGAAAACAGCGCGATGTGCATCCAAAGCCTAAGGAGAAAAAGGAAATCCTCCAAAAGAGAATTTCATTATCAATCTTCCACTTACAGAGATGTAAGTCTACGTAAATTTAAAGTTCTTTATCATAATCACATATTTAACCGACTATTCAACACACTGGCTATATTATGAAGATCCTAACATTGATTCTTGACAGACAAATGGTCTAGGGCAAATCATGCCTGCAACTTTCATCCTTAATTTACAAAATTTAAACAATACTCTAGAAATGAAAGAACATAGGAAATTGACATTAAATAACCATTTTCAATCCTCCAAGTTCCAATGAATAAGAATCAGGACTGGCTTGTTCAATATGATGCAGTTATAAGTGTACTCAGAGCCAAGCTTTATCCAATTGGATTCAGATGACCTCGTCTAGGGCAAAATATATCTTTCTTTTGGCCATAATGATCTAGTTTGCTAGGATGTGACATAATCTTTGATCAAGATTTCATTAACTTTGTTTATCAGTTTTCTAAATTTTTGCATGTTGGCTAGGGTGACTCAGAGCTAATCCACAATGAATTGATCAGTGAGTTAAGATGGTGAGCACTAGCTTCCTTGGTGATATTTAATAGAATCAAATCACCCGCACACCTCACAAGTACCCATAAGTACTTTTGAACTACGAGTAATGGTATCTAATATTGGCAATGCTAGATACTGGTAATTTATCAAAGACTATTGATATTATTATAAAAATCCAAATTGGAATATTGATTTATGTAAAGCATCATATTAACAATATTTAACATGGGCATTTCAGCAAAATTAAACTATCTAATTTTCAGTCCATGTAAATCGTTCTGCTTGATTATTATGTAAAAACATTACAGATAACAATATTTAGCATGGGAATTTTGGTAAAATTAAACTATCCAATTTTGGTCCACATAGAAGTACATAGCTTAAGGGTATGAGAAAGACTTGATGCATTTTAAGTCATTAAAAAAATTATTCAAAGGTAATATATTAGCACCTTCTCATTCTTATTCAACTTTAGGTTTATGTTTCAATTGTGTTTCAATACTTGAATGGCATTGAATGTGTTATATGCATTTTCAAATCCTTGTACCTGTCTTCCTCGTGTCCGATCTCTATTTGTATCTGTTTCTCTCATATTCAATCAATATCCATATCTGATTTTGACACATACATATATGAATTTTCTTACATATTCATATCCAATATCTGGAATGAACAACTAATATGGATATGGTAAATGTCATCCGATCCATTTGTACCCCAACAACCAGCTCCTCATGATATATGCATATCTAGATATCTATGTGAAGAGACATCTTTAGCTTGGAGGAGAACCAACAAGCGAAACAAATTTACCACCAAGTGAAAAGGATCTCTTCTTATCAGTAATCTCAAATATCTTCTCTCACCACAATCTTCTTCCACATTAACCAATGCAAAAAAGATAAATAATATAAAATAAAACATTTTTCCTGCCCTCATTTTATGATGAAAACAATTGGTAAACTAATCATCGAGTCAGGTACCCAATTACCTATGTCGTGCTAAGTGAAAAATACAAAGAGGAATGAAAGGAGGGGGGAAAGAATGATAAGCAGAAAGATAAGCATAGGATAAAGAAGGAAAAACTATGCCTACCTAGAAAAGGGCAATATGGAGATAGGATTGAGAAAAGCACAGAAGGCAATAAAGAACAATAGGTATTGAGGATACAAATTTAGGTTTAAATTGGTCTGTACTATAGTTAAAAACACATGGAACTCCAAATCTTAATTTTGCCCTTCTAAAGTTCCATATACGACCAAAGTCAATGAGATGAGCTCCCCTACTAACGAAAAGTGACACCTAGTTGTTGGCCTAAGTCGAATCTGAGAAATTATTTAAACAACTTAAGAGGAAGCTACTGGTTTTTGACAAAGTCATCAACCTCTTTGATCACTATGTTGATTTGTTCTTTCATATGTTAGGATGACCTTATTGTTCTGTTAATTCTTTTTCTTGTTCATATAGAAAACAGGCATTGTACTTGTTCTAATCAATCAATTTAAGAATGTTAAAATGGTGGGTGCAATACACTAAGAGATAGGATAAGAAATGAGCACATATGAAGAGAATTAAATGATGTTTCTATTGAGGATAAATGAGAGAACTGATTGAGATGGTTTAGGCATGTACAACTCACACTAATAACTACGCCAAGTAAGAAGTGAAATGATCATAGTTAATGGGGCAATGAGAAGAGAGAGACCTAAACAAACTTGGATGGAGGCAATTACGAAGGGTATAGTATGCTTCATGTAAGTGAGCAGACGACCGTTAACTGAATGGAAGAAAAGCATTCACGTAACGGACCCTAAAAATTTGGATAAAAGATTTGTTATTAGTGTTTTTCTAATCAATAAATTAGCAGTTCAGTTTTAAGATGATTAAAGAATCATGATGTTTTGCCATGAAATTTGTTTAGTTAATTTTTCTTGAATTATTTATAATTAAAGTCATATTGTTGGACACTGACTGCTATTTTTATTATGTTATAACATGCGTAAGTGTCCTCATTTTTCTACTGTTTACAAATTTGTCATGTCTAGTGTTTTTTGTGCTATGAATTAGTCGTTAGAGTAAAATTGGCATGATTTATTGTCATGTTAAGAGGTAAGTTGTAACTAGAGTAAAATTAAGTAGAGCAAGAAATACTATCCTATTTAATTAGAGTTTTAAGTACATAAATCTGTCTACATGAATGAGTCAATTGTAGTTAATCAATAAATATTAATTAAACAAACAGTTAAAGACCTATATAGTATTAGGATTTTGCCTTGTTTTCAAGAAGAGATGATGTCCAAGAAGATCCAATCAAGTTGGAGAAGATGATGGCTTGAAGCAGAAGAAGCAAACCCAGTGGCTGTAGATTAGTCGACTTATAATATGTATAAGTCGACTAACGCACAAGACCAGTCGACTCGTAGTCAACTAGGGCAGATACAGAGGCAGAAATAGAGAGAAAACATTATACAGTAGTCGACTATATAGTTTATAAGTCGACAATGGCAAGGATTAGTCGACTAATCCTTGAGATAAGTCGACTAATCGAGGCGTTTCCTAAAGCATAATCAATTTTCTTTTCAGGCGCAAATTTTCTTTCTGTAGAGTACGAATAAGATTCAGTTTCTATTCAATGAAGGTTTGTTTCTAAATATTAAAGAGTCTAGAATTCATCTAGATCAAGGAGATCAACTCCTAATAGGATTGACCAAGATTCTTCAAGCATCCAATGGCTAAAATCATCTCATAATCCAAATAGGAGTTGTATTGTAATTCCTATAAATAAAGGTTGGAACCCAGCATTGTAAGAAATAGAGAAGGCATAGAAAAAGGTGGAGAAAAGAGAGGAGCACGGTGAAAGTACATAAAGAGAAGGTAATACTCTTGTAATCAAGGTCTAGACTCAAAGGGAAGGTGAATACTCATGTTGCACCAGGAAAGTTAAATCTCTTTGTATCAAGTTTATTAATAAAGCTCTCTCAAGTTCTTTTCCTGTGGACGTACGCCATGTTTGGGCTGAACCACGTTAAATTCTCCTGTTATTTCCTATTGCTCTTTTGTCTAGGTATTGCTAGTTTACTTTACAACAGTTTTCTTTTTGCAATTATCATTATATTGTCGAGTTCTGCAAACGTCAATCCCGAGAGAAACAATTGTGCCATAGCGCCAATTTGTTATAACAATTGGTATCAGAGCATATCAATTTCGTAACAATTGGTATCAGAGCTAAAGGTTGACGAAGAGCAATATGTCGAAGATAGAAGTTCTACGACAAAGTTTGAGGCCGAGAAGTTGAATAACAAAAAACTTCAGTTTATGGTAAAAGAGAGTGAAGGCGTTGCTAGTGCAACATAGTCTTCACAAGACCTTGCATGGTAAGTCATCAAAATCTGCAGGTACGTCAGATGAGCATTGGGAGGAGATGGATTTAAAGGCGGCAAGCACGATCCGACTGTCTCATAGACGAGGTAATGTATAACATGATTGTGATCAAGATTAGAAATATTGTATACGATGAAAAGCCTCACCAACTAGTTGTTTCTCAAGAAACAACTAAATGGGCTACGCATGAACGAAGGGATAGCAGCGTTGGAGCATTTAAACTTCATAAAGATCATCAGTGAGCTTCTAACTGTTGATGTCAAGATCGACGAGGACAAGGCATTGATACTTCTCAGTTCGCTTCCACAGTCATATGATCACATCACCACCATGCTCTACGGTCCCTGTTTTAAATATCGGTCGAGTCAGCCGAGACATCGTCCGATATCTCCTTTTTTGCCTACTGCCGATACAATATGGGAAAATCGTTCGCCATATCGTTTGCAGCAAAAAACGGCCGATATTTGAAATATTGGTCGATAAATCGCCCGACTTATTTTATAGCAAGACTGCGTGCAAATGTACATTATTTTTTTACTATCTTTGCAAGCATATTACATCATTTTTATTAGATAGATGATATCTATGACTCTAAACCAACTTTTAGTTATCAATATTTCATTATACATAGTGTCTGATGTGAACGCCCGATATGCGCGCGTATCCCCGATATCTCCCCCGATATCTGATATCCGATATGAAAAAAACCCCATTCGATACGAACCCGATATCTCATATTTAAAACCTTGTCTACGGTAAGAAAACTCTCATCTTGGAGAAGTTCACGTCGACTCTCTTATCTAATGAGATTAGAAAAAGGCCAAATCAAGAGGAACAAACAGGATCGTGTTTGGTGGTCACAGAAAGAAATGGAAGAGAAGGAAAGAAAGGTCCAGGCTCGTCAAAGACGGGTCACTTTGTCACAGGAAAGGTCATTGGAAGAATGAATGCAAGCGTCGGCAAGAGTGTTGAAGAAGAAGGAGCAAGCTGCGGAGGCAGACATAGCAAGCGGTGTAGAGAACACCAAAGTATTAATGGCTTCTGTAATGCCCCGCCCCGACGGATACGGAGACGCTACTGCGACGTATATACACAGGATGAAAATATCCTCACATATATATGTTAAGCATCAGTACAGACCAGAATCAGAGTACAGAAGTACATAGAGTATATACATTCCAACATAAAGAGTACAACTTACAGAGTTATTACAGAGCGTGATATAATATTACAGGTATATTACATCACGACAAGGTACAAAAGTAAGATTTACAATATGTATAATATAAAAGATGCTCACGAGCTAAGAGGGAATCCCGCAAGTTAGTAGGAAGAGCCAGGGACAAAAGGAGCTGGGATTAGTCAGCTTGCTCCGAGAGGTAAGCTTGATCTTCGGTGGAGGGTCCACTTCAATCCAAGCTTTAGAACATGAACATGCAAGTACAGGGGACTCAGAAGCTCCACAACAAGTGGCAGGTAAATGCTAAGTGGCATGCTGAGATAAGTACATGTGTATCGATAATCCGAATCAGAAAGCATGCATCAAAATCTGTGGCGAGTAAAGGCATAACAAGCATGCAAGGAAAACATAAAGCCAATAACATTAATGGCCATGACAAATCATATAATACTAATAACATTTTATTATTATTATTACTCGTCCTACCCTTATGTCTAAGTATGTGTACTAACGTCCCAAAACACATACATCCACATCTGAGTAAGCCAAGACAGTTATTGAAAACAAATGGGGTTATCAACGAACAATGTTTACAGTCCCGTGCATACCCGGGACAATGGTCCAGGGTGTTTAATTGCTGGTGTACGGAACCAGCCGCAAGGCGTACAAAAGGGTCTTATAGGATGCCTTTTTCAAGATGGTACCAAGGAGGAGGGAGCCAGCACTCCCCTCGGTCACCTGAAGGCCCTCAAGTTGAACCGAAAGATTTAGTTGTACAATATACCTAATACCACTGTAAACACGAACATATATTGATATCCGTAAGTTTTCCCCGACCCGGTGTAAGTCGTCCTTTTTACAATTTATTAGGAATTATCAGATTACAAAAATGTGTAGGAGCACGTCAGGCATATCAGATATACATGAGTACTATCAAAAGATCAAGTTAACATTACCGTAAGTGATAATTACAAGTCAGGTATATCATGCTGGATGGCAGGTGATAGTAATTAAGTGTCAAGTGATAGCATGCCAGAGGATAGGTGCCAGGTGATAGCATGTTAGAGGTCAGGTGATAGCATGGCAAACAATAGCAGATATAACCGTCAATGTAGCTAGCTAGAAAGCAAATGAACATCCAAGTGGAGCTAAGCAATACTGGAGGTACGGACAGCGAATAGTGTTTAATCATTAAAGCGCTTGGTAGAGCTATCAGAACGACTTAAAATGTGAGCGTAAAATCGCGCAGCATCTCGCCTAGGCGAGTTTAGTGAATAAAGCATTGGGCGATAAACATGCCTATCAGGCGATGCTGAAACGGAACTAGCAGTATAATAAACTTCAGAGAGGTTAAACCCGGAGGCTGAGCAATACGGGGTGTAGATAAACCGTGCCTGAAGAGGTTACGCACTTAAGCTCAGCTCACAACAACACAATGTAGCTAGTAAAACTTAGGGGTTCGAGCAAAGCGGGAACGAAATAAGCCACGCCTGACGAGGCTACGCAATTAAGCTCGGCTCGCAGCCACACGACTTAGCTAGGCTCTCGGTGAAGCTAGAAAACCCGGAGTTTAAAGCCCGAAAGCTAAAGTGAAACTGCAGAGCGGTTAAGCCCGGAGGCTGTTAGTACTTGCAGAAGATGTTAGTGTCACATATGTATAAATATGATGCCATCTACACTATTACAAACATTATAGTACATTGACAAAATACAAGTCACGACATGTCCACAATTACAACTCATATGAATCCACGAAAATACAAATGCAAGCACAATACACCCGTCAAAGCGGGGTACCCAAGCAAAGCGATAAACATTCGCTTTAACATGAGAAAACAGTCGCCTAACAACAAACATGGTGTTAAAGTCGAGAACTCCGAAAAGCTACGTGCGTAATCTTTCGAGCAGGGAAATACACAACGCAAGCGTGGGCTTGGCCTCTTGGAGAGGGCTGGCCCTAGAGAGGGTGCGCCACCTATGGTGGTGGCCTAGGTGTTGGCTGGCCATGAGGAGAGAGAGGAGAGGGTGAAGGTGAAGGTGTTGGAGTTGACTGTGGTGTTATTTGGTAGCGGAGATAGATTTTGGAGGAGAATTCAAGAGGAGGTTGAAGGAGGTGATGATGATGGCGATGTTGGAGGTTGAAATAAAGGTGATGTAGGTGGTGTGGTGATGGTGGAAGTGAAGATGATGGTGGTGGAGAAGAATAAAAGAGGTGGTGGTGAAAATAGAGGATATGTAGTGGTGGTGGTGATGTTGTTGAAGATGGTGAAGATGTCGCCGACAGCTGAAAACATATTCCCAGGTCCTCACTATAACTCGGAAGGTAGAGCGGGGACTGGAGAAAAGAATTTTAACCAGATGAGGAACCAGGCCATGAAGAGGCCATTTCAACAATTGGGTAGAGGAGGTCCAGTCAGAGCTGCAAAAGTTCCAATGATTAGACGACCATTTCGATCAACCCCTCTTCAGATAACTCGACCACTTCCCATATGTGGTTATTGCCAGAAGGCCGGTCACACTCAATAGAATTATCGTAGGGCAAATGGATTATACCTGGCATGTGGCTCTGCTAACTACTCAACAGAAAGCTGTCCCCATAAGAGAACTGAGATAATGAACCGGACTTTACCAGCACCTCCAGCACTCATTGGACAGAGGAACCCAGGACCAGTGGTTAAGAGGGCCCCTCTCCTTCCACGACAGCAGGTTTTCCGCCCAATCCAAAGGGGAGCCAAAACTGCAGCAGGTCGCGGAAGGGGATAAGCCTACAACTTAACAGCGGAAGAGGCTGAAACTTCCGAAGAGGCGATAACAAGTAAGATCACGGTACACTTCAAACCTGTTCTAGCTCTTTTTGATTCTGGCGCTTCTCATTGTTACATATCAGATAGTTTTACTACTTTGCATTCTATACCTGTTGAATGTTTGGACAACCAGGGGGAGATTAGTATCGATAATAGGGTAGTAATCTCCAATAGAATTTGTATAGATTGCCCAGAAGAATTAGGAAACAGGACATTGGCAGTAGATATGCTCATACTAGATACTAGAGGGTACGACGTGATCTTAGGTATGACTTGGCTCAGCAAATACCATGTGGCTATTGATTGTTAGAACAAGAAAATTATTTTCAAGATTCCACATCAAGCTGAGTTTCAGTTTGACAGAGAACATAAGTCTGCTAAGAGAAAGACACAGATGACTACTGTTGAGATTCAGAAGAAGGGAGTACCAGTTTGAAATGAGTTTCCAGATGTATTTGAAGAGATCTCAGGACTTTCACCCGACAGAGCAGTTGAGTTCTCCATTGATACCATTCCAGGGCACAGTTCCAATATCTAAAGCTCCATATAGAATGACACCCACTGAGTTAGAGATTTTAAAGAAACAACCACAGAAATATTCTGATAAGAGATTGATTAGACCAAGTACTTCACCGTGGGGAGCTCCAGTGTTATTAACCAACAAGAAGGATGGTGGTAAGCGGTTATTTATAAACTACAGAGAGTTGAACAAGGTTACCATCAAGAATAAGTATCCCTTACCCAGAATTGATGATCTTTTTGATCGACTTCATGGGGCCCGAATATTTTCTAAATTGGATTTACAATCGAGTTATCATCAGCTGAAGGTGAAGAAAAAAGATATTCAGAAGACAGCATTCAGAACTCGCTACGGTCATTATGAATTTTTAGTCATGCCCTTTGGAGTGACCAATGCCCCAACAGTCTTTATGGATTTGATGAATCGAGTTTTCTCGCCGTATTTGGATCAGCTTGTCGTTGTATTCATCGACGATATTTTGATATATTCCAACAGCGACAGAGAACATACAGAATACTTGAGGATAGTATTGCAGGCGCTCTAGCAGGAACAACTTCATGCTAAGCAGAGCAAGTGTGAGTTCTGGTTAGACTGTATAGCTTTCTTGGGTCATATAGTTTTGAAAGAAGGAATTTCAGTTGACCCCAGCAAGATACAGGCAGTAAAGGACTAGCCAATTCCAAGGACAGTAACAAAAATTAAAAGCTTTATTGGACTAGCCAGATATTACAGAAGATTTGTCCAAGACCTCTCTAAAATTGTTGCCCATTAACAAAGCTCACCAGAAAGGAGAAAAAAATATATATGGACAGAGGAATGCACTAGAGCCTTTGAGCAACTAAAAGAGAGACTAATTACAGCTCCAATCTTGAAGACTCCCTAGGGACAGGAGGGATGGTTATATATAATGATGCATCCGGAAGGGCCTAGGATGTGTATTGATGCAGCATGATCATGTCATAACCTATGCATCCAAAAAATCCCTGTTTTAAATATCGCCCGAGACGGCCGAGATACCGTCCGATATCTCCTTTTTTGCCTGCTGCCGATACAATATGAGAAAATCGTTCGCCATATCGTTTGCAGCAAAAAACGGCCGATATTTGAAATATCGGCCGATAAATCACCTGATATTTGGCATAAATCGGCTAATATATCGCCCGATATGAAATAACTTATTTATTGCACGAATGCGTGCAAATGTACATTAATTTTTACTATCTTTGCATGCATATTACATCATTTTTATTAAGTAGATGATATCTATGACACTAAACTAACTTTTAAATTATCAATATTTCATTATATATAGTGTCCGATATGAATGCCTGATATGCGCTCGTATCCCCGATATCTCCCCCGATATCCGATATCCGATATGAAAAACCCTCATCCGATACGATCCCGATATCCGATATTTAGAACCTTGCAGAAAATTAAAGCCACATGAGAGAAATTACCCCTCTCATGACTTAGAGCTGGCGGCGGTAATATTCACGTTCAAGATCTGGAGACATTATCTTCTAGGGGACAAGGTATTGATCTATACTGATCACAAGAGTCTTAAGTATATTTTCACATATAATTGAACATGAGGCAAAGGCGGTAACTTGAATTGATGGCAGACTATGACATAAACTTGCAGTACCATCCTGGCAAGGTCAATACAATACCAGATGCCTTAAGCAGAAAACTGGAGAACAAAGTGCTAGTACAACTCACTCAACAGAAGGAATTGCTTCAGGAAATCATTAAATTGGACTTAATGCTAGTACAAGGAACTGGTGAGTCAGGTTAGATAATGACTTTTCAGATTCAACCAACATTGATGGATGAAATTAAAGAAGCACAAAAGGAAGACCCCAGATTATAAAAATTCAGAGCTCAAGTAGAAGCTGGACTAAGCCCTGATGTCCGTATTCATTTGGATGGTGTACTTTATTTTGGTAACAGAATCTATGTACCACAAGGCAAAGTTCGACAGAAAATCTTGAAAGAAGCTCACAGTTCGGCTTATTCTATGCATCCAGGAAAAACTATAATGTATAGACTTAAAACAGAATTTCTGGTGGAATGCTATGAAGAGAGATAGCCCAATATGTGGCCGAGTGCTTGATTTGCCAGTAGATAAAGATAGAACATCAGAGAACAGCTGAACTTCTACAACCATTACCGATACCCGAATGAAAGTGGGAACACATCACTATGAATTTTGTGACAGCTATACCCCGCAGTCTTAAGGGTAATAATGCAATATGGGTAATCATCAACTGCCTCACAAAATCAGCTCACTTCTAACCATTCAGAGTAGGTCAGTCAATAGAAATTCTTGCATATAAATATATTAAGAAAATAGTTCGTCTGCACGGGGTTCCAATTAGCATCGTGTCAGATAGAGATGAGATTCTGATCGCATTTCTGGGAAAGTCTCCATGAAAACCTAGAAACTCATCTGAAGTTCAGTACTTCATATCACCCTCAAACAGACAGGCAGTCTGAACGAACTATCCAAATTCTTGAAGACATGTTACGAGCCTGCATGACAGAATTCAAAGGGTCATAGGAAGACTATCTTCATTTGGCAGATTTTTCTTATAATAACAGCTATCAGGCCAGTATCAAATGGCTACATTTGAGGCGTTATATGGCAAAAAATGCAGGTCGCCAATATGTTGGGATGAAGTTTGCGAAAGAAGACTCATAAGACCAGATGTTTTAGTTCAGACAATAGATAAAGTCAGAATTATTAGAGATCACCTTCGGGCAGTGCAGAGCTGACAGAAGAGCTGGGCAGATGCTGGCAGAAGATTGTTGGAATTTAAAATATGCGATCATGTATTTTTAAGGATATCGCCAACCAAAGGGGTAATCCTATTCGGTACTTGCTGGAAACTTAGTCCGAGATACATCGACCCATTCGAGATTCTGGATTGTGTGAGAAATGTAGCTTACCAATTGGCATTACGGCCATCATTAGGAGTAAATAATGTATTTCACATTTCACAGATTAGGAAGTATGTCAAAGATGAGAGTCATATTCTAGATCACTCAGAAATGAAACTACAACCAGATTTATCCTATAAAGAGCAGCCGATGGCTATTCTGGACAGAAGTGTCGAGACCCTGAAGAATAGGACAATATCGTTAGTATTGATTTCTTGGAATAGGCATGCTCCAGAAGAAGCTACTTGGGAACGAGAGGATATTATTCGTGAGCGTTACCCTCGACTATTTACAACATAGTTGGTAAAATTCCTTATTCTATCTCTTCCTGCCTTCACCTCCCCTTGTCAAAATTTTGAGAACGAAATTTTTGTAAGGTGGATGGATTATAACACCACATCCTCATAATACGTACCCAGATACGCATCCCGATTTTTCGAGCATATTTCTTTATTTTCTCGGATTTATTTTTGCTCGCATGGCAGTACTGCATGATTTGACCTCTCTGGTAATCAGATTTCACCGATTTCAGTTTCAACCACTGTTTAACAATATTTGAGATTTATCATGATTTTCTGAAAATTTTCAAAATTATTTTTATAAAATCGGTATTAATCGGTACCGCCGATTGATTCTCGAAATTTTAAATTATAATGGCGGCAAATTTCTAGAAACCGCTTTCACATTTTCCCTTAGAATAATATTTACTATCTTAATGCATTTTTTGAGATTTTTTCTAAATATATCAAAATCCGGCCAGATTCGGTGTCGACCGGAATCGACGACTGATTCCAGGATTTTTAAATTGAAAATGGGATTGAATTTCTTGAATCTGATTTCACCATGATACTCAGTATAATATTCTTGATTTTTAGGAATTTTTGCAAAGCTTTCTGAGATACTTAATTTTTGGGCGATTCCAGTATTTTTTTCAAAAAATTTCTGCATCCGCTACTAAACCCGAGGATTCCAGTATTCCAATTATTTCTCATTTTTCTTCTAATTCTTTTTTCCCTTTTTTCCCTTCCCTTTTCTTTTTCTTTTTCCTTCCTTCCACCAAATTCTAAAACCTTCTCCATCCTTCTAAAACATTCTACTACATTCCACCAAAATATCTCCTCCAAAATATCCCAATACACTGATCACTCCTCTCACATCAACTTGGTCGGCCATAACTCCCTCTCCCATCATCATTTCACAAAAAAATCCTAACCCTAATCCTTTCCTTTCTCCTTTAAACTCCAACTCCAAAACAATCTCCATTTTCTTCTCCTTTCACCTCATTCCTCCATCAAAACCCTAAAACCATCAACTCCTCCTTCATCTTCACTACAACTACAACAGCAACACCTACAACATTTCATCATCATCTTCCTCCTCCTCCATCTCCATTTAATCCTCCACAAACTCCAAAAACTCCACCAAAATTACACCATATCCTTTACCTTCTCCAAAACAACCACCATCAACAAATCCTTCCACCAAACTACCCCCACTCCATCTCCACCTAGGCCGACCACCACCCTAAGCCTAAGCCTGGCCCCTCTACTCCGGCGACGTCTCCGGCGACCATTCCGGCGAACATCCTTCAGTTGAATCTTAGCGACCTCTATTTGGTTTTCCTCTGGGACCCGTGCCGCTTTCAAAAGATCTGTGACGTCAATTAGTCAATGCTCGACATTAAGTGGTCTCTCTTCTCCTGTGAATATCGACGGCTGTAACCGCCTGTAGTCTGATACGTTGCCCAACCTTTGTTCCTTAGGAGCTGCTATCAATCCTCGCCAAAAGAGCTCTGTCTATTTTTGTTGATTCTCCATCATATTATGAATAACCCTTAGAATATCTACATTCTCTCTTGTGGGTCCGTTCTGTGATTGTCCGGAGCTGTTACGACCCATCCTTCTATCCATCTCTATGTTAGTAAAAGATAACTAGAACTGAAAATTAAGAAAGATGGAATTTAAGAAACAAGCGAAGGAGTATCACAAGGGAATAGATAACTTTTTACATTGTAGTTGGATTGTATAACCGAGACTCATGCTTGCTTAGTTATACTATAAGTGTGAGAGTCTAGGCTCTGATATCAACCTGTAACGCTCCGCCCCGACAGATACGGAGACATTACTGCGACGTGTATACACAAGAAGGAAATATCCTCACATATATACATTAAGCATCAGTAAAGACTAGAATCAAAGTACGAAGTACGTAGAGTACATATATTCCAACATAAGGAGTACAACTTACAGAGTTATCACAGAGCGTGATATAATATTACAGGTACATTACATCACGACAAGGTACAAAAGGAAGATTTACAATATGTACAATATAAAAGATGCTCGCGAGCTGAGAGGGAATCCCGCAAGCTAGAAGGAAGAGTCAGGGACAAAAGAGGTGAGACTAGTCAGCCTGCTCTAAGAGGTAAGCTTAATTTTCGGCGAAGGGCTTCACTTCAATCCAAGCTTCAGAACCTAAACATGCAAGTCCAGGGAGTCAGAAGCTCCTCAACGAGTGACCAGGTGAATGCCAAGTAGCGTGCAGAGATAAGTACATGTGTATCGATAAATCCGAATCAGAAAGCATGCATCAAAGCGGTGTGTTGAGTGTAGGCATAACAAGCATGCAAGAAAACATAAAGCCACTAACATCAATGGGGCATGACAAATCATATAATACTAATGACAACATTTTATTATCATTAATTACTCGCCTTACCCCTGTGTCTAAGTATGTGTACTAGCGTCCAAACACACATACATCTACATCTGAGTAAGCCTAGGTTGTTATTGGAAACAAATGGGGGTGTCAACGAACAGTATTTACAGTGGGTCCCGTGCATACCCGGGACCACGGTGCAGGGTGTTCCGTTGCTAGCGTACGAAACCGGCCGCAAGGCGTACATGAGGGTCTTATAGGATGCATTTTTCAAGATGGTACCAAGGAGGGAGCCAGCGGTCCCCTCGGCCACCTGGAGGCCCTCAGATTGAACCGGAAGATTTAGTTGCACAACATACCTAATAAACATACCTAATACCACTGTAAACACGAACATATATTGATATTCGCAAGTTTCCCCGACCCGATGTAAGTCGTCCTTTTTACGATTTATTAGGTAATTAACAGATTATAAGAATGTGCAGGAGCATGTCAAGAATATCAGGTGTAGCTGAGTACTATTAGGAGATCAAGTTAACATTCCCGTAAGTGATAATTACAAGTCAGGTATATTATGTTGGATGGCAGGTGATAGTAATTAAGTGTCAAGTGGTAGCATACCAGAGGACAGGTGTCAAGTAATAGCATGTTAGAGGTCAGGTGATAGCATGGCAAGCAATAGCAGTTATAACCGTCAATGTAGCTAGCTAGCAAGCAAATGAACATCCAAGTGGAGCTAAACAGTGCTGGAGGTATGGACAGCGAACAGTGTTTAATCACTTAAGTGCTTGGCGGAGCTACCGGAACGACTCGACTTAAAATGAGAGTCTAAAATCCAGCAGCATCTCGTCTAGGCGAGTTTAGTGAACAAAGCGTTGGGCGCTAAACATACCTATCAGGCGATGCTGAAACGGAACTAGTCGTTTAATAAACCTCAGAGAGGTTAAAACCGAAGGCTGAGCAATACGTAAGTGTAGCTAAACCGTGCCTGAAAAGGCTACGCAATTAAGCTCGGCTCGCAGCCACACAGTGTAGCTAGTAAAAACCCAGAGGTTCGAGCAAAGCAGAAACGTAGTAAGTCGTGCCTGACGAGGTTACGCAATTAAGCTCGACTCGCAGCCACATGACTTAGTAGAAAACTCGGAGTTTAGAACTTGAAAGCTAAAGTGAAACCGCAGAGCGGTTAAGCCCGGAGCTGTTAGTACCTGCAGAAGATGTTAGTGTCACACATGCATAAATATGATGCCATCTACACTATTACAAGCATTACAGTATATCTACAAAATACAAGTCACGCGACATGTCCACAGATTACAACTCACACAAATCCACAGAAATACAAATACAAGCACAATACACCCGTCGAAGCGAGGTACCCAAGCAAAGCGATAACCATTCACTTTAATACGAGAAAACACTCGCCTAATAACAAACACAGTGGTAAAGCTGGGAACTCCAGAAAGATACGTGCGCATCTTTCGAGCAGGGAAATACACAAGGCAAGCGCGGACTTGGCCTCTTGGAGAGGGCCGGCCCTAGACAGGGTGCGCCACCTCTTGGCATGGTTCATAGTCGCGGTCTCGGCCGCCGACTCGGCGGGCACTGAGGTCTCGGCGACTCGGATCGGTCTCCAGCGATACGTGCAAAACGCTAATAAAAAGCTCAAAAAATTTTGAAAATATCACGACAAATCTTTAAAAAAATGTAGACATCCACATTCATGTATCACATGTCCAAAACATATCACCTAGCACACTAAACTTAAAGCGAAAGCATAAATACACGCATCGTCGGTAGAAGCAAATCAAATACATGCACAATATAGAAAATTGCACAAACTACATTCATAAATACATGCTAATATAGTTATTTTCACATTGAATTGTGATGAAGCACAAATCATCATAATCATCTCCGCGGTAAGTAGATAAACCGATACTAGTGCTCATATATCTCTCAAATTGTGATCTGTAGTTATGAACATGTGTCACACCATAATGTTGGCCTGATGTCAAGCTCAACATTTGCATATAACCTTTAAGACTATAAGTTCCTCCATCAACACTATTATTTCCCTCATTATTGTCATCATCACCACCGCCGCCATCACCCGCCATTATTGTCATCATCATCATCACCATCTTCACCATCATCACTACTAGAACTAGATAAAACCCTCACATCTTTACCACCATCACCATCATCTGCTTCTCTTAGACCTCGGAGGGGGGGAGAAGAGGGAGAGATCGAAAACAGGGGGAGAGATCGGAGGGGTAGGGGAAAGAGACAGAGAGAGACAGGAGATGGAAAAGGAGAGAAAGAGAGCGGGTGAGAGAGGGAGGGGGAGAGAGAAACAGAAGGAGGGGAGGGAAAGAGACAAAGAGAGACAGGAGATGGAAAGGGAGAGAAAGAGAGCAGGTGAGAGAGGGAGGGGAGAGAGAAACAGAAGGAGGGTGAGGGAAAGAGACAGAGAGAGACGGGAGATGGAGAGGGGGGAGAGGGAGAGAGAGCGGGTGAGAGAGAGGGGGGAGAGAAACAGAGAGAGGGAGAGGGAAAGAGACAGAGAGAGGGAGGAACAACACCTGGGGCTGGGGAGGAGCGGCTGACAGCGATCGGCGGCGGCGGAGTTCAGATCTGAGCGGCGACGATCGGGCAACGGCGACGATCTCCAGATCTGAGCGAGAGAGGTAATTTCCTTTTTTATCTTTTCCTTTTTTCTTTATACACGTTCGTCACGAGTGAATATACGTTTCGAGCTGACTCGGCCGAGAATCGGAGTCGACTCAGTCGACTCGGCCGAGTTACGACCGATTCGGCCGTGAATCGGCCGAGTCGACTGAGTCAACTCCGATTCTCGGCCGAGTTAGTCTTCTCTGAGTTGAGTCGACCGACTCGTGACTCGGACTCATCTCGAAGCGGGCCGAGATGGATACGACTGGGCCGACTCGTCTCCGACTCGGCCAAGCCTTTGAACCATGCCTCTTGGTGGTAGCCTAGGCGGTGGCCGAATGAGGAGAGAGAGAGGGTGAAGGTGAAGGTGTTAGAGTTGATGGTGTTATTTGATAGCGGAGATAGATTTTGAAGGAGAATTCAAAAGGAGGTTGAAGGAGGCGATGATGATGGTGATGTTGGAGGTTGAAATAAAGGTGATGGAGATGGGGTGGTGATGGTGGAAGTGAAGATGATGGTGGTGGAGAAGAATAAAAGAGGTGGTAGTGAAGATGGAGGATTTATAGTAGTGGTGGTGATGTTGTTTAAGATGGTGAAGATGTCGCCGGAATAGTCGCTGGAATGGTCGCCAGAGACGTCGCTGGAGTATAAGGGGTCGGCCCTAGGCTTAGGGTGGTGGCCGGTCTAGGTGGAGATAGAGTGGGGGTAGTTTGGTGGAAGGATTGTTGGTGGTTATTTTGGAGAAGGTAAAGGAGATGGTGTAATTTTGGTGGAGTTTTTGGAGTTTATAGTGGATTAAATGGAGATGGAGGAAGAAGATGATGATGAAGTGTTGTAGGTGGTATTGTTATAGTTGTAGTGAAGATGACGGAGGAGTTGGTGGTTTTAGGGTTTTGATGGAGGAATGAAGGTGAAAGGAGAAGAAAATAGAGATTGTTTTGGAGTTGGAGTTTAAAGGAGAAGAGAAAGGATGTTAGGGTCTTTTTTGTGAAATGGTGATGGGAGGGGTAGTTATTGCCGGCCAAGTTGATAGGAGAGGAGTGAAGAGTGTATTGGGATATTTTAGAGGAGATATTTTGGTGGAATGTAGTAGAATGTTTTAGAAGGGTGGAGAAAGTTTTAGAATTTGGTGGAAGGAAAAAGAAAAACAGAAGGGAAAGGGAAAAAAGAATTTAAAAAATTGAGAAATAATTAGAATAGTGGAATCCCCAGGTTTAGTGGCGGATACGGAAACTTTTCGAAAAAAATACCAGAATCGCCTGAAAATCAAGTATCTCAGAAAGCTTTCCAAAAATTCTTAAAAATCAAGAATATTATACTGAGTATCATGGTGAAATCAGATTCAAGAAATTCAATCTCGTTTCTAATTTAAAAATTCTGGAATCAATCGTCGTCCGGGCGTCACCGAATTGACCGGATTTTGAAAATTTTAAAAAAATCTCAAAAAATACATTAAGATAGTAAATATTGTTCTAAGGAAAAATGTGAAAGCATTTCAGAAATTTGACTCTGTTTGTAATATAAAATTCCGAGAATCAATCAGCGGTGCCGATTAATAGTGATTATAGAGATTTTCTAAAAATAATTCCAAAAAATTCAAAAATCATGATAAATCTCAAATATTGTTAAACAGTAGTTGAAACTGAAGTCGGTCAAATCTGACTACCAGAGAGGTCAAATCATGCAGTAATGCTATACGAGCAAAAATAAATCCGCGAAAATAAAGAAATACGCTCGAAAAATCAGAATACGTTCCTGGGTACGTATTCCGAGGATGGGGTCTTACAACTTCTTATGTTAAAGACAACACAACACTTCTCAAGGTAAAGGCTGAATATTTGATTCAAGTAGTACGGTTCATGTATGTTCCCAAAAGAGTTATTCAACTCCTTGGTTGCAAAGGAGGAAGAGACTGTCAAGATGATAAATGGCTCGACTTGCGAGGACATCGGCATTGGGACAATCAACGTTACAGAAGGAGATAGGACGATGCGTGTTCTGGAGGCGGTGTAATATGTCCTGGAAGCACGGTACAATCTAATATCCATAGGGTGCCCGACAAAGAAAGATGATTGATACAAGTGCAACAAGACGTCATCACAGTTAGCCAAAGACACAGGGTGATCATGCAAGAAGAGAAGTGTGAAGGGTCATACAAGCTGAAGGAAGGAAGCTTAATTCGAGGTAAAGTTTCAGGGATAAGCTTGAAAGGGAGCTCATCGTGAGGTGCAGCTTCAAAGAAGACTGCAATGGGACATGAACCGAGACAAAGTGTTGCGAGAAGGAAAAATGGTGAATTTGGGCAAGGCTCAAGATGGCCCAAGCCATGACGGTAAACAACAAAAAGGCCCTGGGGAGAGAAGGCAAGAGTTAAAGCTTCACGATACGATTACAACGAAGGAAAAATTCAAGGTAGTAATCCAAAATCTCAAGGTATTTTTACTGAAAGCTTGAAAAGCAAGTCAAGTGAAGATTGTTAGGATTTTGCCTTGTTTTCAAGAGGAGATGATGGTCAAAGAAAATCCAATCGAGTTGGAGAAGATGATGGCTTGAAGCAGAAGAAGCAAACCCAGTAGCTGCGGACTAGTCGACTTATATATGTATAAGTCGACTAGGGCAGATATAAAGACAAAAAATAGAGAGGAAAGATTATACAGTAGTCGACTATATAGTTTATAAGTTGACTAATGGTAAGGATTAGTCAACTAATCCTTGGGATAAGTCGACTAATCGAGGCGTTTCCTAAAGTAGAATCAGTTTCCTTTTTAGGCCCAGGTTTTCTTTTCTGTTGGAGTACGAATAGGATTCAGTTTCTATTCAATGAAGGTTTATTTTTAAAGATTAAAGGGTCTAAAATTCTTCTAAATCAAGGAGATCAACTCCTAATAAGATTGATCAAGATTCTTCTAGTACCCTTTTGATCAAGATTATCTCATAGTCCAAATAAAAGTTGTATTATAAAATTTTACAAATAAAAGTTATTAACCATCATTGTAAGAAACAGAGAAGGCACATAAAAAGGTAACGAACACCAAGGAAGCCAAGAAAGAGAGGAGCAAGGTGAAGGTGCATAGAGAGAAGGTAATACTCTTGTAATTTAGGTCTAGACTCAAGGGAAAGGTAAATACTCTTGTTGCATCAAGAGGAATGTTAGATATCTTTGTATCAAGTTTTTAATAAAGCTCTCTCAAATTTTATCCTCGTGGACGTAGGCCAAAGTTAGGTCAAACCATATTAAATCCGCTTGTTATTTCTTATTGCTCTTTTGTCTAGATATTGCTAGTTTGCTTTACAACAGCTTCCTTTTTGCAAGTAACATCATATTGAAGTTCCACAAACGTCGATCCTGGGAGTAACAATTGGTGTTATAGCGTCAATTTGTTACACCAATTGGTATCAAAGCATATCAATTTCGTAACAATTGGTATCAAAGCTAAGGTTGACGAAGGGCAATATGTTGAAAATAAGAAGTTCTACGACAAAGTTCGAGGTCGAGAGTTCAATGGAAAATGAACTTTGGTTTATGGCAAAAGAGAGTGAAGGCGTTGTTGGTGCAACGGGCTTCACAAGACCTTGCAGGGTAAGTCATCAAAACCTGCAGTTATGCCAGATGAGGATTGGGAGGAGATGAATCTAAAGACAGCAAGCACGATCCAACTATGTCTCACAGACGAGGTGATGTACAACGTAATGGATGAAAAAACGGCTACAAGATTTAGTCAAGATTAGAAATATTGCATACGACAAAAAGCCTCTCCAACAAGCTTTAACTCAAGAAACAACTATATGGGCTATGCATGAACGAAGAGATAACGGTGTTGGAGCATTTAAACTTCTTCATAAAGATCATCAGCGAGCTACTACCTGTTGATGTCAAAATCGACGAGGAGGACAGGCGTTGATACTTCTCAGTTCGCTTCCACAGTCATATGATCACATCGTCACCACCATACTCTACGATAAGGAAACTCTGATCTTGGAGGAGGTCACATTAACTCTCTTATGTAATGAGATTAGAAAAATGTCAAATCAAGAGGAGCAGACAGGATAATGTTGGTGGTCACAGGAAGACAGGGAAGAGAAAGGAAGGTCCAGGCTCGTCAAAGGTGTGTCACTTTTGTCACAGAGAAGGTCATTGGAAGAATGACTGCAAGCATCGGCAAGAGTAATTGAAGAAGGGGCAAGCTGCGGAGACAGACATAGCAAGCAGTGTAGAGGACACCAAAGTGTTAATGGCTCTTATGTTAAAGACAATACCTCTCAAGGTAAAAGCTGGATATTTGATTCGAGTAGTATGATCATGTATGTCCCCAAAAGGAGCCGTTCAACTCCTTGGTTGCAAAGGAGGAAGGGACTGTCAAGATGGTGAATGGCTTGGCTTGCAAGGTCATCGACATTGCAACAGTCAAGGTTAGAGAAAGAGATAGGACGGTGCGTGCTCTGGAGGCGGTTTGGTATGTCTCGGAGGCACGATACAATCTAATATCCATAGGGGTGCTTGATGAATAAGAATGTCAGATACAAGTGTAACAAGACGTCATCATAGTTAGCCAAGGAGACAGAGTAATTCTGAAAGGAGAGAAGCGTGAAGGGTTATATAAGCTGAAGGAAGAAAACTTAGTTCGAGGTGAAGTTTCAGGGATAAACTTGGAAGGGAGCTCATCGCGAGGTGAAGCTTCAAGGAAGACTGCAACATGACGTGAACTGGGTCAAAGTGTTACGCAAGGGGAAATGGTGCATTCGGATAAGACCCGACATGGCCTAAGCCATGGTGATAAAATAACTAAAGGCCCCAAAAGAGGGGCAAGAGTTAAAAGTTTAATGGTACAGTTACAACCAAGAAAAGAATCAAGGTAGTAATCTAAAATCTCAATGTGTTTTTACTAAAGGCTTGAAAAATAAGTCAAGGTGAAGATTGTTAGAATTTTGCCTTGTTTTCAAGAGGAGATGATGGTCCAAGAAGATCCAATCAAGTTGGAGAAGATGGCTTGAAGCAGAAGAAACAAACTCAGTGGGTGCAGATTAGTCGACTTCTAATATGTATAAGTCGACTAACGCACAAGACCAGTCAACTAGTAGTCGACTAGGGCAAATAAAGAAAGGAAACATTATACAGTAGTTGACTATATATTTTATAAGTCGACTAATGGCAAGGATTAATCGACTAATCTTTGGGATAAGTCGACTAATCGAAGCGTTTCCTGAAGCAGAATCAATTTTCTTTTCAGCCGCATGTTTTCTTTTTTGGTGGAGTACGAATAGCAGTTTCTATTCAATGAAGGTTTGTTTCTAAAGGTTAAAAGGTTCAGAATTCTTCTAGATCAAGGAGATCGACTACTAATAGGATTAATCAAGATTCCTCAAGTACCCAATGACTAAGATCATCTCATAGTCTAAATAGGAGTTGTATTGTAAAATCCTATAAATAAAGATTGTAACCCTACATTGTAAGAAACAAAAAAGGCACATAAAAGGACAGAGAACAGCAAGGAAGCCAAGAAAGAGGAGCAAGGTGAAGGTGCATAGAGAGGTAATACTTTTGTAATCTAAATCTAGACTAAAAGAGAAGGTGAATACACTTGTTGCATCAAGAAAATGTTAGATCTCTTTGTATCAAGTTTATTAATAAAGCTCTCTCAAATTCTCTCTCCGTGGACGTAGGCCAAGTTTGGGCCAAAACACGTTAAATCCTCTTGTTATTTCTTATTGCTCTTTTGTCGAGGTAGTGCAAGTTTGCTTTCCAACAATTTTCTTTTTGCGAATATCACCGTATTGTCAAGTTCCGCAAACGTTGATCCCGGGAGTAACAATTAGTGTCATAGCGCTAATTTATTACAATAATTGGTATTAGAGCATATTAATTTTGCAACATATAGATCTGTGGTGATTTGCTTTCATTAAACTAAAGCCATGCAAGAACACATGCTCATTTATCTTTGCCGACTAGTTTAAAAAATAGAATGAAAAATCACAAGTTATGTGTTATATTTTAGCTTCAAGAAATTCAAAATTATAAAAGCAAATATTCCAATAATGAGTCGACTCCTTCATTATTAAAAATGTCTATTATGTAACTTCTAATGCAAGGCCCGACTTACTATGTGCTATGAAACCAGGAGGGAACTGAATCATTTGACTGCTTACTGAAAGGGATCGATAAATATTATAGTTGAAACTGATTCTAGAGTTCACTGATGCTACCAGTGGTAAGGCTCAGGTTCAATGGAAGTATTATTGTTCATTTCAGGAGATGATATTTTCTTAAAGAAATGCAATTGCAGCTACTTGTCATCTTACTGAAGCAATCTCTCAAAGATGTTCATCCTCCTATGGACCCTTTTCCACTCCAAAAAAGCTTCAGAGAATTCCTATTGTCAATCTATCTACTCTTTGAAGATTTAGAAGAAAATTGGTTACTTAATTATTGATTCTATTGTAATTGAGCATAGTACCTCCTAATCTGGTTAGTATATCTTGAGTAGTGGTACCTTTTTTCTGCCCCAAAAAGGAATAAGGTCACCACACCGCTAACCCCCCCCCCCCCCCCAACACACACACACACGCAAAAAAAAAAAAAAAAAACCCAAAAACACACACAGAAACCGTGCATGCAAAAAGAGGATCTTCCCATCACTAAAAGAACACAAAAGCCAGACCTCGGTAATAATTCCAGCCAAAGAAAAGTAATTTGTTAATGTACTTAACGATAATTATTTCAAGCCACTTGTGCGTTTGTGTTGTACTAGAAATTTCACAGACATTTACACTGCATAAACATTTAAGAATTACCAAAGTAAATAACATAACAGATATAAAAGTAACATAATTATTTCAAGCCACTTGTGCGATATAACTACATGATCACCACGCCCAGGCCCCTAAATATACTTCGTCATTGAATATTTGGAATATGAGTCTCTGGATTTTATAAATGGGTAGACTGATTTTTGTTTCTTTTTTTTTGTTTTCTATTTTTCGTTCTCTGTGTCTGATTTAGTGGTTGGCTGGTTGAGCAGTATTTGCTTGGATGTTCTAATGGCATGTAGCCATCAGTTTGCTTTCTGGTTGTGTTAAAGTAGCTGAGATCAAAGCTTTTACATGACTAGCAATGGTTCTTGCCTTGAAGTTTTGTGAGAAGGAAAAAAATTTTGCCAGTCATTTACATACTTAATATGTGTTGTGATAAACACCACCAAACAATAATAGTAGCAGCGAAAACACCAAGCAGTATAACTTGATCACCACAAGAGGGGGGGATTTTTATTAACTTGAGAAGAGAAACATAATTTATAAGGATCTCTCAAACTCTCAATACGAGGGTTGGTTAAAACTAATGAAACAATCTCATATTTATAGCCAAAGAAAAAAAAAAAACAAAATACCCAGAGTTTAGGTCAAAAACGGATTCAGAATTCAGCTTGAAACATAATCAGAATTCGGGTCGGATACGCTCGGATATGCCCAAATTGTTGTCGTTGTCGACATGGATGTCAACAGTGTTGTCCCGAAAGTTGGTGTCCCAGATTTTCGACAGCTTCACCCAAGCTGTCGACAGCTGTCCTTCTCCAATGAAAGTGAGGCATCCAAAATACCAACAATCTCCACCTTTACTCACATACCATGAGTCCTTTGTAGAAATTGGCCTCCACACCATCAAATAAACTTCTCCCCCCTTTTGTGACTTCACATGACTTCCTCCCAAGAGCTCATTCTCTAATTTATCTTTGGAGAACATTGATGAAGTTCAGAGATCCTCTGAACTTCTCCACTAGGATGATCTTTGTTATCATGTCGGATTCTTTTTTGTACCGATTTACATCAATTTAATAACCTTTTCCACTACAACCCACTCATGTATCTTGTGATACCTCACATCGATGTGATGTCCGCTTGTGATATATATAATCCTTAGCGAGATGTATGGCACTCTGACTGTAGGAGTAGATTTGAACTGAATCGTGTATGATTCCAAATATGCTGATCAATCCTCTCAACCACAAGATTTTTTTAGATGCCTCAATTGCAACCATGTACTCCGTCTCTGTTATTAAAAGCGACATGGTTTCTGGCAACTTTGCCTGCCAACTAACAACACTCTCAGCTATTGTGAATACATAGCCCATCGTAAATCTTCATTGATCAAGATCTCCAGCATAATCTGCATTAACATATCCTTGTATCTTAGGATTTCTTGTTTTCAATTTCTGAAACATCAAGCCTAATTCAGTAGTTCCTCGTAGATACCTAAGCGCCCACTTTGACGCTTCAAAACGTTGCCTGTTTGGATTCGACATGAACCGACTTATTGTATTAACTGCATAGGTTAAGTCACTATAGCATACATCAGTGATCCCACCACACTAGCATATGATACTTGACTGGAGGATAACCTGAAGTTGTCTGTCAAAGAAGTAATGACCGGTCTTACTTCTCAGCTATGTTGAACTTTTCCAACATCTTGAGAACTTAATTCCCCTGAAATACCCTGAGTCTGCATATACTCATGTCTCGACTGATCTTCATACCTAAATCTTCTTAGCTTCTCTCAGATCTTTCATGTCAAACTCCTTTAATTGTGCTTTAAGCTTCTGAAATGTGTCTTATTTCTCGTAGCAATCAACATACCATCCACATACAATAACAAATATGCCAGATCATCATCGCACTGCTTGAAATAAACACAACTGTCATACTCACATCGGGTGTAGTTGTCCTTGATCATGAATGAGTTGAACCGCTTGTACCACTGCTTGGAAGACTACTTCAGCCCATAAAGAAACTTCTTGAGAAGACAAACTATATTTTCTTGACCTTCCTGAACGAACCCTTCTGGTTGCTTTATATATATCCTCTCCTCTAGCTCATCATGCAGAAATGATGTTTTCATATCCAGCTGCTCCAACTCGAGATAATCTTGAGCCACGATTGCCAACAACAACTGAATAAATGTATGTTTGACTAAAAGAAAGAAGATCCCATTGTAGTCAATATCCTCCTTCTGAGAATACCCTTTGCAACTAGCCTTGCCTTGTATTGCTCACTGTCATTCTTTCAAAAGACCCACCTGCAACCTATCACTTTAAAACTTTGGTAGATTCACCAAATTCTATGTTTGATTCCTCTTTTAAAACTCCATCCCCTGTTCCATGGTTGTGGCCCACTTATCACTGTCATCTACCTCGACTGCCTTTTTATAACTGCTAAGATCTCCAACTTCCATTAGTAATGCAAAAGAGACTTGGTCCTCTTCTCAGCCATATCTGATTGGTGATACTGAAACTCTGTCTCATCGCCTCAACAGTTTAGGTTGCACATGTTGCTCCTGAGTTACTTCCTGTCTGTCTCTATCTGAAACTGAAGAGTCTTCATCTGACCCAACATGCTTGTTTGAGTCATTTGAAAACTCAAACTCCACTCTCTGAGAATCTGCTGAATTATTTGAAGCTCCACCTTGTGTCTTGTCCTCCGTTTTTTTACTTAGCTTGCAACATTGAATCTTCATCAAAGACCACATCTCTGCTAACAAAGACACTCTTCTTCTCTGAATCCCAAAGCTTGTATGCCTTGGTTCCCTTGGTGAAACTTGGGGCCGTCTCAAACATTTCGAGGGACCTGTGTGAAAATAAAAAATTGGGCCTTTTCTAATATAGTTTCTCAACATATGACCTACAGAAAAATTAAAACAATAGAAATCTACACCAAATTTTTATTTGAGAAGTGTCATTTTTCTAACATGTTTAGATGCAAAGTCATCGATTAAACTTTCATAGTCAACTTTTTCTAAAAGTTCATTTTAATCACCATCAAAGCTAATTCATTTATTCTTAGAAGGGGTGAGCCAACCTCTGCTCGCGCAAGCCGCCACTCTGACTGAGGACGACGTAAGAGCGAGAGGAGAGAGAGGGAAACAAAGAGAAATTGGGGAGAGAGAGATGAGAGAGATGTAGAAAGAAGAATCTGATTATTAAGATGAGAGATTAAAACCTTTGGTGTTTTCATCTTCAAACTGTTAATTCTCTTTCTTTCTTTTTTTTAAGTTCTAGATTTCAAAGTGAAAATGAAAAATTCTCACAAATTCCAAGGGAAGATGGAAGATGAAAAGCCCAAGCCCGCATATGCTTTAAAAAGAAAAAACAAAAAAAAGAAATTAAATGTACACCCAAAAGCCCAAGCTCACATATGCTTTTAAAAGAAAAAAAACGAAAAAGAAATTAAATGCACACCCCCAGGCGCTGGGGGTTCGAACCTGCAACCTCAGGGGCAAATCCAAGTGACGCGACCATTGAACTACTTTGGCATCTTATTAAAAGGACAGTGAGACTTTTTTTATAAAATAACTCCTCTCCTTCAAAGTACATGACATCATATGGGGCCCTCTCAGCAGTGGGGCCCTGAGCGGTTGCTCAGGTTGCTCCTGCTAAGAGCCGAGCCTGCTAAAACTGATGAAGTTAACACCTATTTGACTTGAACTCTAGCTTGTTCCTTTTAGAACTATCAACCAAACTGTATACTGGACAACCGAATATCCGTAGGTTGAATAATCCACTGACTCTCCATACCATATCTCTTCTGGGATCTGAAGACCAACTGTTGTAGATGGTGACATGTTCATTAAATAGCTCGCATGACTCACTGCCTCTGCCCAAAAACCTTCTGACATATCAGCTTGTAACCTCATACTGTGGGCAGGCTCTATAAGTGTCCTATTCATGCACTCTGCTACTCATTTTGTTCTGGCGTCCTAAAATACTTGGTTGGTGCTCAATACCTTCACTAACTAAGTACTCCTTGAATTTCGTGGATATACACTCACCTCCATTGTCCGACCTCAAGAACTTCACCTTTCGCCTTTTCTGTTTCTCTACCATGGCTTTTCACTCCTTAAACTTCTGATTTCTGCTTCAATAAATACACCCATACCTTTTGAGAGAAATCATCTATAGAAGTAACATAATAACATGCACCCCAAATAGATGCAATTGGTGAAGGTCCCTACCCATCCGTGTGTATAAGATCTAACAAGCCCTTAGTTTTGTGCATTAAGGTAGTAAAAACTATCTCGACTGTCCACCCATAATGTAAAGCTTACAAAGGTTAAGTTTGTAGTTCTTAATACCTAGTAGAAACTCTTTTGTTTTGTAGGGCTCGAAGACCTTGCTCGCTCAAGTGTCCAAGACGCATGTGCCAAAGTCTTGTAATGCCCTTTTATCTGTTGCTACAAAAACATCACCAACCACCACACTTCCGTTCATCTTATACAAGTTCGTCGTACGCTCTGCTTTGAGGACTATCATGGAGTCCTTAGTGACCTTTAGAGCTACATCCATGCCTGAGAACTAGTATTCTTAAGCTTCCAAGGCTCCCAACTAGAGAAGGTTTTTCCTCAGGTCTGGAACGTGCCTCACGTCTTTGAGTGTTCGCACATGTCCGTCAAACATCTTCATGCGGATGATGCCTATTCCAACTGTCTTGCATGTAGTATCGTTCCACATCAGGACTGTGCCTCCTTTAAAAGGCTCATATGTGTCACTCCTTTAGGTAATGTGGTATGTGCACCCCGAGTAAAGCAATCAAGCATATGAGAATCTCCCTTTGTCTCTGCCCGAATTCACCGACATAATATCACATGGTTCTTCAACTACTTCCTCGGCTACGCCGGCTTGATCTGATTATTTCCAACTGGTACTAGCTCCATCAGCTCCTAGATCACCCTTCTTTTTTTAGCATCTCCTTGCACTTGAAGCAATTCTTCTTCATGTGCCCTGGTTGTTTGCAGTAGTAACAATCATTGTTTCCGCTAGAATCCTTCTTGGGTCCTCTACTCTGTGATCTCCCCCTCTGCTCTTGACTACCAATTCTGAGACTTCCTCTGTGGAATTTGTCTTCTTCATCAGCTTGTTGTTCGAGAGTATCTGCCTAACATCTTCTAACTCTAGAGACTCCTTTCCATACATGATGTGGTCGCCAAGCGATCATAATACTGAGGAAGAGAAGACAACAACATAAGAGCTTAGTCTTCCTTTTCTATTTCACCTCCAATGACAACAGGTCGCTTAAAATCTGATTGAACACATTGAGATGCTGCAGAATCGGTGTCCCTTCCTTCATCGAAGGCTATACAACTGATTTTTCAAGACGAGTTTGTTGGATAAACTCTTCATCATGTAAAGTTTCCAGCTTACATCATAAACCTGCATTTGTTTCCTCGTTTATTACATTGCAAAAAAACTTCATCTGATAGTCATAATAGTGGCATTGGCTCGAACATCGAGAACCATCCACTCGTCGTTCTCCATCTTGGACAGTTTCTCAGCACCAAGCAGGGCCTGTGAGTGCCATCCTTCACGAGCAAGTCGTTACATCTTTCACAACAGAAAGTTATTCTTCCCGTCAAATTTTTCCACCTCAAACTTCGTTGTGATCATCTTGTTAGTAATAGCTTTATACCAATTGTTGTGATAAACACCACCAAACAATAAGAGTAGCAGCGAAAACATCGAGCAATCTAGCATAATAAGCAATATAACTTGATCACCACAAGATCAAGAACACAAGATTTTGTGAGAGAAGGGGGAGAAAGTTTTATTAACTTGAGAAGAGAAACAGAGTTAATAAGGATCTCACACAAGGATCTCTCAAACCCTCCACACGAGAGTTGGTTAAAACCAATGAAACAATCTCATATTTATAGCCAGAGAAAAAAACCAAATTCCCAGAGTTTGGGTCAAAAAAGGAATCAGAATTCAACTTGAAACATAATCAGCATTTGGCTCGGATATCCCTGTTTTAAATATCGCCCGAGTCGGCTGAGATATTGTCCGATATCTCCTTTTTTGCCTGCTGCCGATACGATATGAGAAAATCATTCGCCATATTGTTTGCAGCAAAAAACGGCCAATATTTGAAATATCAGCCAATAAATTTCCCGATATTGGCCGATATATCGCCCGACATGGAATAGCTTATTTATTGCACGACTGCGTGCAAATGTACATTATTTTTTACTGTCTTTATATGCATATTACATCATTTTTATTAGGTAGATGATATCTATGACACTAAACTAACTTTTAGTTATCAATATTTCATTATATATAGTGTCTGGTATGAACGCCCAATATGCGTGCGTATCCCCGATATCTCCCCCAATATCCGATATCCGATATGAAAAAACCCCTATCCGATACGATCCCGATATCCGATATTTAGAACCTTGCACCCAGATTGCTGTGTTGACAGGGCTTTCGACATGGTTGTTGATAAAATTGTCCCAAAGTTGGTCTATCTTAATTTTCGACAAGTTCGCCAGAGCTGTCAAAAGCTTCGCCAGAACTATCGACAGTTGTCCTTCTCTAATGAATGTGAGGCACTCAAAATACCAGCAATATGACCCCACTAGGTATATATTTAAGAATTACGTGTAAGTTTGGGATATCACAGGGGTAGAAGTTCTCTAAGAATTTGATGCTTTCTTTGCTAATTTCTCGAGACAATGTGCAAGTGGATTATTAGCAAATATGTATGTTTCCATGTGCTAGCTATAGTTACTTACATTTCAAAGGCTCAAAGCAAAAGATTGCCACATTATCCATCATTAATTTGGTGTACTTTGTACTGGTAGACTGACGTGCACGAATGTTATAAATTGTAAAATCAAAGATGATAATGTTTTTTTCTTTTCTCTTTCCTACAGAATTATAGAGTAAGTCAAAAATAAAAAGTGAAATATTTATTCATTTTGACATAATAAGCATAAACAGAGAAATTTTCAAAATTAATAATGGGAAACATGAAGACATTTAAGAAGAGTTATTTTAGTAGTTTTTATTTTCTTGTATTACTTTTTATTCTCTTTATTCTTCTCTATGTGAGACATGAGTAGTGCACCTTTCCTCCTTTCTATATATTGTCTTGTAGTTCCTTTGCTTAAAAGGTTAGGAATGGATTATTAATTTTTTGAGAAATTGAAACCCTAATTGGATTCTTTCGAATCTTTATGTGTGAATCATGGAGTGGAGAGCGATTCTCTTGAGTGCGAAGCCTGAATCTAAATCTCCGTGTGTGATGCATGGAGTGGGCGAGCTATCACTTGGGTAGAGGCCCAAATCAATCTTTATCTTTCCCCAATTTCCCAAATCTTAAATTAGTTTATCCCCAATCCCACCACCCAAATCTCACAAACCCTAGCTTTTCCCTCCTTGCATTAAATTGGTATCAAAGTTAAATTTTCTATTCTCCTTCACAAAATCTTCAAAACCCTATATACAATTCAGTAGCTTTTTGAAAAAATTCCTAGAACCCTAGATTTGTCCTTTAGTTCTAAAAAAAAATCCTAGAACCCTAGATCTGTCCCTTAGTTCTAAAAAAACTGATCTAAATCCCTGTAGCCTTAAAAATATCATCACAAATTCAAAATTGCACTCTTCTTTCATCTTCTACCTCTCCCTCACCCTATCCCCAACTCAAACCCTAACCCTAGGTGACTCCCCGTCTGCCACCACCCTATCTGTCCTTCGCCAACAATCACAATCCAACCACCATCTTCTTAGCCGCCGCCCTCCATTGTCTTCAACTTCATCGCCCGCCCATGATGACGTCAACCTCATCCCCGACCTCGTCTTCACTCTTCGTCGTCGATCTGGCGTTGTCAATGCCTCTTCAAACTTAGTTGTGTCCACCTCCATCTTCGACAACCCTAGATCTCAAGCCTCGACTTCGACTGAGTCTTCAATTTCGATCTCAACTTCAACCATGTCGGCGATCTAAACCAGATTTCGTTGCTGCCTCTCCCTTGTCGTCCAAGAACACCTGAGATCTCTTCTTCTTCTCCAATTGACTTCACATCGATTTCGACCACGATAACACAAACTGACTCTTTCGGCATCCACCGATCCTCGTCGACCTCACCCTGTGACCATGAAGCTATCACCGAACTCGCTTGCGCCTCCAAAGTCTGACAACGACACCAGTGCCCCCTCCTCTTGGTTATCCATCCAACTTGGATCCAACTCACTACAAAGTTGATCCACCCGAGTTCAAACCGGCTTCATCTCTGCTAGAATCTGACCCAACAAAAATTCACTTTGTGCCTTTTTGAGCCATATTTGATTCTGTTTTGGGCTAGATTTGACCAGTTTATAGCCCGGCTCCGATCCTTGTTTCACGCCAGATCGACCCGAATTCAGCAATTTGACCCCTTCAGCTTCAAAAGAGGACAAATTTAGTTTTCGAGCTATTTCTTAGTCATTCAGAAGCCGATTCAAGCTGTTCTGAGGCATTGGAATCGTGGAAGACTCTCCTTCATGTCTTAATGGAGCTTGAGTTTATAATGGAGGCAACCATTTTTTCAATAGGCCTAAAAATTTCAAAATACTGTAATTTCTTTCCAACCCGTTTTAAATTCAGACGCATTGGAAACATATTCAATTTTTAACTTTTGAAATTTTTGCGTGTGATGAATGAAGTGAGTGAGTGATTCATCTGGGTGAGATGCCTCAATTATTGATTTCTGAATTCAACCACCATCTGAGTCTGAGACAGCGTCATTTCTGAATTTAACCCCAATTATTGATTTCTGAATCTAACCAGGGGAGAATGATGGAGAAATGAAGACATTTAAGAAAAGTTATTTTATAGTTTTTATTTTCTTTATTTTTCTTTATGTGAGACACAAGTAGTGCATGTGTCCTCCTTTCTATATATTGTCGTGTAGTTCTTTTTCTTATAAGAGGAGTGAATTATTAAATTTTTGAGAGATTGAAACCCTAATTGGGTTCTTTCGAATCTTTGTGTGTGAACCATAGAGTGGGAGAGCGATTCTCCTGAATGTGAAGCTTGAATATAAATCTCCGTGTGTGATGCATGAAGTGGGTGAACGATCACCTGGGTGAGAAGCCTGAATCAATCTTTATATTTTCCTAATTTTTCAAACTTAGATTAGTTTATTCTCAATCCCATCACAAACCCTAATTTCTTCTCTAATTTTCAAAATCCTATTTTCTCCCCTTCTGTCCTGCGTCAACTAAGCATAATAATAAGACCCAATAGTAGGAGTATGAGAGAAGATCAAAAATAGAAGGCATCTAGTCTCTTTCAACAACCTACTATGTATTTTGAACATTCTTCGAATGAAAAGCCTCTTCAAGAGATTATAATGGGATTTATTATTATTTTTTATTAACTAGGTTTCTTTTTTATTCTTTTGTAGTGAGTCCATTTGATTAGTTCTAGAAGTTCCTTAAGAATCTGTTCAATAGTCCGAGCTTGGTTAGTAGAACACCATCTTCCATGTTACTAGGAGGGGCTTTATCTAGTTTCTCCTAATTTCATTATCGTAATGTATCTTAGATTGTGACAATTGTTTCAAATTGCAGCACAAGGCTTTTGATGTAGGAGATTGAGACAATGAACTGGCTGATACAAGGCAGTAGATTCATATTAGTCGACCAGTCTGAAATATTAGTCGACAACTTTAATCTCAGTAGTCGACTAGTTTTATGCAACAGAGAGTTGAAAAGTTTCTGGACGTCTCATTAGTCGACTAATCCCTAACACTAGTCGACTAGAACTGTCACCGACTGTTTTCAGGTTCTATTTAGAATTTTGTTTTTTTGGTCCAATTGGAATCTAAATTGTTGTTTGTTTTAGTTTCCTAGTTAGACGAAGACTACTACTTTTAAAGGCTATTTAAAGACCATTCCTATGTTTTGTACAGAATTTTTGATAATTTCAATTGAGTTTATCTCTCTAATTGCTCCTTGATTCGAGTTGCTACCCTTTGCTCGTGAATTCAAGTAAATTGCTCGTGGATTCGAGTATTATCCATACCTGAATGTTCCTTTCGGCGCTAGAACGATATCTAGCTGGCATCTCCGCTTCATTGTCTGCATCAATTGGTATCAGAACTTCGACGACTTTTCGATAATGGCAGGAGACGACGAATCGCAAAGCCTTTCCGCAAGGATAGGCGTTGTTAAAGGAGACATCACCACCATCAAATCTACCTTGGATATGCTCAAAGTGATTGAAAGGATGTCTCTCAAGATTGATGATCGAAGTCTAGCCGATGGTACGGACCAAAGCGGACATGATCGTCAATCAACTCAGCCAACACCACAACCATCCCTATGCCAACAACCACCACAACAACAACTATCACTACTTCACCAACAACCACAACAACCACCACCACCAAGACGTCCTCTACGAAATTTTCAATGGTGAAGAATTGAACCCCTTCCATCAAGAAGATAACTTCAGAGGTGAAGCTTACGATGAAGGGATGACTTATGGGCAAGTCCATAGACGGATGGCTAATCCTAATCCTAACAAGGAAAGAGGATTTTCTTTTCCTATTCAAGTTAGAAGAAGAGATACCCAAGTCCTAACGAGTATAGGATCAATATTGAGATTTCTTCTTTTAGTGGAAACCTTGATATAGAGTTCTTCTTGGACTGAGTTTACGAAGTGGAGAAGTTCTTCGACATGACTTACATTCCTAAGGAGTTGCATATCAGGTTCGTGGCATATAAGCTCAAGAGGAGCAGCCGCATGGTGAGACCAGTTACAAGTCACAAAGAGACGTCAATGCAAGCCACCCGTAATGACATAGAGACGCATGAAGTAAACCTTACGAGGTAGATTCCTTCCATCCGACTATCAACAAATTCTTTACGATCAATTTGAACATTGCAAACAAGGTACAAGGACTGTTGAGGCGTACACGGAGGAATTCTATCGCCTCTCATCACGATGCGATCTATCCATGACGGAAAAGCAACAAGCGGCCAAGTACATCAGCAGTTTGAAATACCCAATCTAAAAATGTGTGATCTTTCATGACGTGTTCTTCGTTAATGAAACCCACAACATGGCCCTGAAGATTGAGATGTTACAAAACAGAGCTTCTCTTTTCAAGGGTGTAGTAGAGAAGACATTCAGTAGTACAAGAACTCAGTTGGGATCCACATCGGGTAATCGACCTCCAGCTCGTATGGCAACCAACGCCCTCCTGCAAACTCAGTGACGGCGGCAGCCCCTACTACAAAAGGCAAGAAGATCCCTATGCCTAGCCAAGGGTTGACAAGTGATACAGATGTAGTGAACTTGGACACAAATCCAATGGGTGCTCAAAGAGGAGGCAAGTCAACATGGCGGACACTATGAGAATGAAGACGAAGTGAAAATTGAGACTGAGCCGAAAAATTCAGATTTTGCCAAAGAACATGAAGGCCAGCCACCTGCGTGGTACAACGGTTGTTATGCAACCAAAAGGCCTCCGACACTACACTACGTCATCAAATCTTCTACTCAAGGGGCTCGATTAAAAACAAGGTGTGCAACCTCATCATCGACAATAAAAGTTGCGAGAACATTATTTCTAGCGCAATAGTTGACTATTTGAAGCTAGAGACAGAATCACACCCTCACCCTTATACTATTGGGTGGATCAGAAAAGGCCCCTCCATCATGAAATGAATCTTTGTCATGTCTCTATTTCAATTGAAAGTTTTATCAAGATTTCGTTACTTGTGATGTTGTCGATATGGACGCTTGTCACATACTTTTGGGGAGAACATTGCAACACGACGTTGATGCTACCATCGACGCAAGAACATCTACATGTTTACTTGGGAGGGCAAGGGGATCGCCATGAAGCCTATTCCACCTATTCCAAAGCCAACAAAAGAAGAGAAGCTAAAGTTCATATCTATATGTAACTGAGGTGAATTCTTGGTGGAATCAAAAGAGACGAAGGAAAAATTTGCTTTGATGGTCAAAGAAGTAGTTGCTCCATCTATTGAAGTTCTCGAGAAGATGAAGCCCATGGTGAAGTTCAAAAGAGTAGTTCATGACGAACTTCTGGACAAACTGCCACCTATGAGGGATATCCGGCACTACATTGATCTTATTCTTGAAGCAAGTCTACCTAATCTCTAAAGAGAGCAAAATTCTAAGAGAGAAGATCGAGTAACTGATAAACAAATAACACATTAGAGAGAGCATTAGTCCATGGCAGCAACACCTTTTTGACACCAAAAAAGGATGGAAGTTGGCGCATGTGCGTCGATAGCGAGCCATCAACAAGATCACTATTCGATATCAGTTTCTCATATCTCGCCTTGAAGATATGTTGAATCAATTATGAGGATCGTGCATCTTTTCGAAAATTGACCTAAGAAGTGGCAACCATCAAATTCGCATTAGACCAGAAGATGAATGGAAGACGAGGTTCAAGACTCCGAAAGGATTACATGAGTGGATGGTCATGCCTTTTGGACTATCCAATGCCCCTAGCACTTTCATGAAATTAATGAACCAAGTATTGAAGACATTCTTCGAGAAGTTTATGGTCGTCTACTTTGACGACATCCTTATCTACAGTTCCAGTGAAGATGAACATATGCAACACCTACTGAAGGTGTTGACGGTGATACAAGAAAATAAGTTGTATATCAACTTGAAAAAGTGCAGCTTCTTGACTAGCAGCCTGATATTCTTGGGGTTTGTAGTTAGCTCGCAAGAAATCCATGTTGATGAAGACAAAGTAAAGGCAATACGGGAGTGGCCTACACCAAAAAGTGCCACAGAGGTGAGGAGTTTTTATGGTTTAGCTACTTTCTACTGGCGTTTCATCCGGAATTTTAGTAGCTTGGTAGCAACATCACAGATTGCCTTAAGAGAGGGTCTTTTTCTTTGGACCAAAGCGGCCGACGAAGCTTTTGCATTAATCAAGGATAAGCTTACCAACGCTCCCATACTGACTTTTTCTAATTTTAACAAGGTGTTCGAGCTAAAGTGTGACGCTTGTGGAGTTGGCATTGGAGCAATACTCTCATAAGAGAAGAGGCCTATTGTTTTTCTAAGTAAAAAAATTGAATGAAGAAAAGCAAAAGTGGCCTACTTATGAGAAAGAATTGTATGCGGTGTATAGCTCATTGAAGACCTGGAAAAGCGACCTAATAGCCAATGACTTTGTGCTATTTTTAGATCACCAATCACTCCAGCACTTCAAGAATCAGAAGCATACCAACAAGATGCGTGCAAGGTGGCATCTTTTACTTTTAGGAGTTCAATTTTGTAATACGTCACAAATCTGGAGTAGACAACCAAGCTCCCAATGCATTGAGCCGAAGAGTTTCGTTGTTGACCATTCTACAAAGTTAAACCATTGGCTTTGATTTCTTGAATAAACTATATGAAAAGGATGAAGACTTTGCTGAGATTTGGAGAAGTGTTTGACGAAGCAACCTGCGAAAGACTATCATATTATGAAGGGTTTTTTTTAAAGGAAATCAGCTTTGTGTACCAAGGACTTCTTTGAGAGAGAAGGTCATTCGAGCTTTGCACGGAGGTGGGCTTGGAGGACACTTTGGAAGAGATAAAACTATTGCCAGCATCGAGGAGGGACACTATTGGCCATAAATGGGAAAGAATGTTGCCTATGTTGCGCAGATACGACAACATTGAAATAAACACGACACGTGGACACGTGACAAATTCTTAAAAATACACACGATACGTGTGTCCGACACGCGTGTCAGACACGTTTTGGATATGGCATGGCCCCATGATAGAAGTGTCTGTGCTACATAGGACGTGACAATAATTATGAGGAGTTGTCCAGTTTGTCAAGTTGCTAAAAGACAAGATCAAATTACGGGTATGTCACCCTTTGCAATTGTCTATAGAAAGATACCTTATCATCTCTTAGATTAGCTAAACTATCATTTGGGAAGAAATTCAATAGTGAAGCTAGCGGCATGGTCGAACAAGTCATAGATGTTCAAGAAGAAGTTCGACTGAAGTTGGAGAAATTCAATGCAAAGTATAAGGAGACTGCTGACAAGAAGAGGCGTGAGAAAATTTTTTGTGAAGGAGACATGGTGATGATATACTTACGAAAAGAGAGAGTTCCTGCTGGTGCGTATAGAAAGTAAAACCCAAAGAAATATGGTCTGTTTAAGATCATAAAGAAGATTAATGATAATACTTATGTTATGGATCTTCCAAACAATATGGCGATGTTCAAGACATTCAATGTGGCGGATCTCTACGCATACCACCCTACCAAGCGGTTGTACCCAGAATATAACTCGAGGGCGAGTTCTTTTGAAGAGAGAGGGACTGATGTAAAAGATTGAGACAATGGGCTAGTTGATACAGGGCAGCAGATTAATGCTAGACGACTAGTCCCAAATATTAGTCGACTAGAGTTCATTAGTCGACTACTTCAATCTCAGTATTCGACTAGTTTTATGCAACAGATACTTGAAAAGTTTCTGGACGTTTCATTAGTCAACTAGTCCCTAGCACTAGTCGACTAAAACTGTTGTCACCGACTGTTTTCAGGTTCTGTTTAGGATTTTATTTTCGGGTCCAATTGGATTCCAAATTGTTGTTTGTTTAGTTTCCTAGTTAGACCAAGACTACTACTTTTAAATCCTATTTACAGGCCATTGTATCCTATGTTTTGTACAGAATTTTTGATAATTTTAATTGAGTTTATCTCTCCAATTGCTCGTGAATTTGAGTAAATTGCTCGTGGATTAAGCATTATCCTACCTGAAAGTTTCTTTTAGGATTCGTTGGCACTAGAACGATATCTAGCCGGCATCTTCGCTTCCTTATCTGCATTAGCTTTCTTTCATTTTTTTATATTAATTAAAGGGTAACAGAAAGATACCATGTACTATTGACCAAGTAGCATTAATACCCCTTGAACTATGTTATTAGTAAGAACATCCCTGCGTTAACGGTGTTTAATTTGTTTTTCCGATTTGCCCTTCTCTTTTTATGCCTTTCTCCTCATTTTCTTTTCTTTTTCATTCCTCCATCACATGCTTCTTCAAAACTCACACTTAAATCAAATCTACATCATCTTTTGTTCCTCCTCCCTCTCCTCTCCTCTCTCGCAGTACTCTCTCTCTCCCTCCTCCTTATCTCTCTCTTCTCTTTTTCACACCTCACATCTTTTTTTCCCCTCCAAAACTTATCCTTCAAATAAAAGTCAACCTTCTCCAAAATCTCTCTTCCCTCTTCAAAATATAGACTCAAACTTAAAACTAGTACCTCTCCTTCCCCTCTTCAAAATCCAAACCCAAACCCAAAATCTTTGTTTTCTCTCCAAATTTAAATCTCCTTTTCTCTCCAAAACACAAAACCTTGTCCAAATCTAAACCCAAAATCCTCTCCAAGTTGTTATTGTTGCAACTTGATGTAGTCACTACTCTTACATTTTACTACCGATTGCCGGGGAGTGGGGGGAGACTGGGAGACAGAAAGAAGAACACATGGAAAAGATGGATGGAAAGAGAGGGGGGAGAGTGGGAGAGAGATATATAAGAAAAGTAGTGAGAAATTAAGAGAGATGTCAATTTAAAAAGAGAAGAGAGAAGTTCAAGAAAAGAGAGAAAATAACAACAAATGAGAGAAAAACAGAGAGGGGGTAAATTAGAAATATAAAAATAATCCTTGACCTCGAGCGTCAAGTGAGAGGGTGTTTCTACTAATAACCTAGTTTAGGAGTTACTATCGCTACATGAGCAATAGTACATGGGGGGTCTTTTTGCAATTAGCCCTTGATTAAAAATATTCAATGTTATTAATCTCCTCTGATGCTTTAGGCGTCCAAATATATATGGAAGAAACAAGATTTCATGACTGTAGCACCAAGTCATATCTTACAACTATGCTATTAATCTTGAATAATGAGAGTTAATGAAATGCATATTGTGGTGATCATATGAAGATCTATCTCAAAAGGTTATTTGAGACATGGTTACAGATCGGTATGAACAAACTGTTAAAGAGTAGGAATGTGTGGCATTTGGTTTGGAGCATACCTTGTTCAAAGATAACATCAATAACAAGATTTAATGGTATGTGGTTCTCAATCTTTGTACACCCCAAACACGGTAAAAAAGAAGGTCTCGTGGCCTACAAAATATTTCAAAGCTATATCATAAGATGCACAATATCAACATGAAAAGCAAACAATTGGCATGAATAACCTACCTTGTAAACTATCTCGCTAGGTGTAACATAGAGTTCCTCGAAGAAATATCCCTCCACAGCACATATCTTCTAACCGGCAGATATAGAAGCATAAGCAATCCAACTCCCCAGGCTAAGACCAGCGGCAGTGATATAAGGACCCAGATAATTGTGTCACATTGCACATAATTTTTAGCAAGCTCCTCAAAGGAGGCCCTGTACAACACCTTTCGAGAAAGTTCTGCTTCCTCATCTATTTCAGAAACAGGATCTTCTAGTAAGAGCTCTGTTGATTCAGTTCTTTCATGAAAACCAAAAGCATGACCAGCCAACATTCCTGAAAGCCTGAGAGGAACACAGTTAGCCTGAAACTGAAATATCATGTGCCCAAAATTTTGTAAGACCATATTTGATGTCTATGGTGGTGTGCAAATTGCTCATCACTGTCACCACGACAACAATAAAACAACAAACACTTTTAACCGAAATCTGTGCTGCGATTGCGCTACAACTTACAAGAATCCTTCTTCTCATTTCAGCTCTGTTAAGGGCTATCTCTTCTACTAAATTTTAGCAAGCACTGTGCCCGTTACATTACCTCACTCCATGTTTTCTGTGCCTAATGTCTACCCCCAGTCCTCACATCTCCTCCAACTTTGATTCTCTCAAGTCTCATAACTGACACACTCATGGGTTTCCATTGCACATGTCCAAACCACTTCAACTGATTCTCCCTCATTTTGTCTTCCATTGAAGCTATGCATTCATTTCCTATCAATCTCTTTTAGCATATTACCCCCTCATCCATCTCAACTTTCCTTCTGCACCCAATTTCTCTACATTTGTGAACCATAAAATTTTGCTTTGAGCCAAGTTTTGTGCAGTCAACCACCAGACAAACCATTTTTTTTAAAAGCAAAAATAAAAAATTCAAAATTATCCAACAGCAATGGAACGCAGTATAAATGGAAGGAAAAGGGGGCAAAAAGAAGAAGAGGTTTTTATTATTATTAAAGGCTTCTTAAATCAAATTAAGCCAAAGGTATTAGCTTTCCTGATGTAATTTTCCAAATTAAGAAAGAAATGGAAGAATCACCTGAGAATTCGACGGGAGATTGGAGGAGATCCGAATGAGAAACCAAAGGAGATGGATCTAATTGTATTTGACAGAAATTTGAAACGCTAATTTCCGGAGAATTGAGGGTTTTTTTTTTTTTGTTTTGGGCGCTGCCTGTTCGATTTGGGACTAATGACCCCTGTCGAGATTTGGGCAATGACTTTAACGCCCCGGCGTGCTGCGCCAAAGCGCAAAGAAGGAGACGGGGGTATTTCCGGCAAGTGCTGAGTTCTACTGTCGAACAGAAGTACTGACTTATGATGGGCCATCCTAGGTAGTTGGGTTTTGGGCCTAGGTGGACATGAGGTGGCCCAACGTAGGGAAGAATTACTTTTTCTTTTCGGCTCCTGTTTCTTTTTTGGAATAATCATATAAAAGTAAAATGAAAATCCCTGTTTTTGAAAAAATCAAAAACAAAAACTAGCGGGATAATTTTACCAAAATATCTTCAACTTTTGGGATACTTAAAACTATATACCCCCAACTATTTTCAGTACATTCTCCTACCTTAAATTATTTAAATGTTACACGCTTTTTATGTCCTCTATTTGTTGACTGTGAAATTCATACGTCACATATTTTCACGTACAAATTAAGAATTAAAATGCGCTTCTTCTTCCCTCCAAACCTTATTCCTCAGTTCGCCGAGGCACCACAAGAGCTGGGGGACGAAGCGAATGGTGTCGTGAGCCTGACACGAGGGCTTGCACAGTTGCAGCATGCAGATCTCATGCTCGTCGTACTCGCCACCGTGGGCGTCGGAGGTCAAACCGCTCGGGGCTCATGTAGGCGCACGTGCCGACATAGGAGATGCACATGTCAAGGGATCGATGCATTAGCTTGCTGACACTGAATCGGGGATCTTGATTTGACCGTGGGAGTTGATTAAGAGGTTATAGGGCTTGATGTCCGTGGTGAGCATTTTTTTTAGCGTGGAGGTTTGAAAAGCCCAAAAGTACCTATAATTTAATTAAATTTAAACAAATTAGAGTTGCAAAATGTGCAAATTTTGTTTCTAAAGCGATCTCAAAACTGTACAATTAAGTTCACCTGGCGAGCGATCTCGACTTGGGCTGATTCCCGAGAACGTGCGACGTTGTCGTAGCAGTGAATCGAGCGAGCCTGTGTCCATGAGCTCGAGCAAGAGGCGAGATTGCCGGAGGGAGTGTGAAACGAGGAATGCAGGGCGGACGATGGAATCCGAGTCTGCGATCTGCTTCAGGATCTTGACCTCGTGGCGTCGGAGTGACGAGGGGACGAAGTCGGAGTGGCTCACTATCTTGAGTGTGTACACGGTGGCATATCGCTGGTTCCGGGCCTTGTACAAGGTCCCGCCGTTGCCATGGCCGAGGACATAGATCTTGTTGAAGTCCTAGAGGCGATGCTCGTTGATTCCGCCACCAAGGGCTGTTGGGATTTGGGTCGAACAAATAGTCCCACATTGGCTAGACGTGGGGATGGTCTTGAGTTTATAAGGATTTGGGCAACTCCACCTAACATGTTAGTCTTTTGGGATGGAGCCCCGAGTCCTTCAAGTGGTATCAGAGCCATGCTCCGAACTTAGTCATGTGTGTGGGTGATGTTCGACCATATAGATCCCCCAATGGCGCAAAGGCGCAATCCCCCAATGGCGCAAAGGCGCAATGGGCCTGCCCACCCTACTGGCGCAATAGGCCCCTGTGAAGCTAATGTTTGGCTCTCGAGAAATTTGACAGTGGTGCTCCTTTGCAATGGGCGTGTCGGCCACCACGCGGTGTAGAGGAGTGACCGACTGCAGTTGGTACTTCACATAAGGCGTGCCGTCTGCCCACGCAGTGAAGAGTTGTATCTCGATGGAGCATTTGATCTTCCGGTGTGAAGATAGTTGAGCTTGCAGGGACACTCTTTGTTCGAGGGGGTATTTATATAAAAATATATAATATACACGTATGTCACATATACATATATAATCTACTGGGGAAAAATGGAAAAAAGAAAAGTAAAATTCGAAAAGAAATTTTTATGACTATTATATTAGTTGGAATTGAGCAACCAGAGTTACTATACAACTGACTGATCGATTTGTAAAGATTCCCAAGGGGGAGATTACAGATGTTCTAATACGGGTCGGGGAATTCATTTACCCCGTAGACTTTATTGTTCTTAACACTGTAAGAAGATCCTCTTCTTGTTGTTTAGTAAGATGGGACGCAATGATCACGGGAAAAACTTCTTTCTCATCCAAGTATTGGTACTTGAGATGGTTGGGAAGAACCTTAAGCTCGAAGAAGGGACAGGATCTATCAATGATTGTTCTTTGTGCAAGGGAGGATAGGGGTGGCATTTGTGGCCCATCCACAATGGACTCAATGATCTGATCAAGGTTGAAGTCATCAGACTCCAATTCAAATTCTCTATCGGACTCATATTCAATCTCCATGTCATGTTCACTTGTTAATCCCTCGATTAAGTTCACTTCAAATGACTCATTATCCAAATCTCGAGGTTGTTTTCCCAGGTGGAAAACATTTACCTTGTAATACCCTGTTCCCAGAATACGTACTTAGTTGCGTATTCAGTTTTCGACCGTATTTTTCGATTTACTTCCTGTAATTGACCGATTTCAATTTCAAATATCATTTTCCAATATATTAGATTTTCTATGATTTTCTGGATTTTTCCTGAATTAAAATAAATTTCTTCAAAACCGGTGTCGACCAGTGTCGCTGATCGATTCCTGGAATTTTAATTCTCAAACAGTTAGGAATTTCTAGATGGTCAATTAGACTTTATTTCTTAGAATCATATTCCCTACTTAAATACTTTTTCTGAGAATTTTATAAATTTATGAAAACTCCAACGGAGTCGGTAGATAACTGATTCCGGGATTTTTAGTTTTAAAACTATAAAGTATTTCTTAAAAAGGATTTCACTATTAGTCTTCATATATTATTATTGATTTTTGGTAAAATTTACGAGTCGTTCCGAGATACTTGAAATCCGGACGATTTCGGTATTTTCTGAAATGTTTTCCGCATACTTGATTTAAACCTAGGAATCCATGTTTTCAATATTTTCAATTTCCAAGTTAGAGTAAATATCTTCCTTTATGAATTTCTTTCCATTTTTCCTTTTCCTTTATTCCTCTTTCTCCACAACCACAAATTTTTCCCATTTTTCCAAAAAATACAAATCTCTTCCAAAATTCCAACTCCACATAATCTCACCAACCCCCATTTAATGCACCTCTCTCTCTCTCTCTCCCATGGCCGGCCAAGTGGCCAAGGAGAGGGACACCCATCCCCTCTCCCATTTTGCAATAAACCCCCTCACATTTACACTATTTACATCTCCTTTACAAAAATCAAATCCTATATAAACTTTCCTTTACAATTCTTTTCTCCTTTTTCTTCACTTCACCAAGAGATTAGCCCTCACCTCTTCCTTCTCCATCTCAAACTCACCCCTAACTCCAAGAACACCACAAGATCTTCACCTCTAGCTCAAGCAACTGATTTGGAGCTTGGATCGTAGCTCTTTTCGTCGCCAAGGATCACATAGGTGCCATTTGACGACCACACTCTTCCCGGACTCGTAAAGCTTCAATCGAACCTTTCCTAGTGAGTATATTTACTCACCAAGACTTGTAAACTCCTTTGTGTACTTGTGTTGACAAATCATGCACACTTGTGACATAAAAATCATATTTTTAGACCCTCAAACAAAACCCTAGAAATCTGTTCTGTTTGCTGTTTTTCCCACGATTAGTCGACTAGACCTAGGGACTAGTCGACTAACCCACCTTAGTTGAAACGTAACATTTTCTGATTTCACAGTTTTAGTCGACTAGATCCTATTATTAGTCGACTTAGGACCCCTAGTCGACTACCCATTTCTCCCCAGTCGACTCCTGTTTTCCTGAAATAAAACATCAACTCTCTGTATCTCAGACTTAGTCGACTTAAGTATCCATTAGTCGACTAGTAGTTCCCTGTTAGTCGACTACCCTTACAACCCTAGTCGACTAACTTTCCTGAAACAGAATTCCAACTCTCTGGAACCCAGTTTTAGTCGACTCATCCAGATCATTGGTCGACTTAAGACCCCTATTAGTCGACTAACCCTTCCACCTAGTCGACTAATTCTGACTGTTTGACTTGGTTGATTCTGTTCTGAAATTTGGATCTTATTGTTGATACACGTGTGGCATATTATTCTTGTTCTTGCTTCTTAACTGGTACTACATGACATGTTACTTGATAGACATTATCTCATATTACTTCATGACTTGTTATTACATATCATCGCTCCATAACTTGTTAAAATGTGAATATCACCACTTATCATGCCATCACTTGAACCAAGCATGATACACTTTACTTTTGCATAAAATGGACCAACTTACACATGGGTCGGGGGAAAACATGCGGATATCGATATGTGTTCGTGTTTACAGTGGTTTTTAGGAATGTTGTGCAACTCATGTTCCGGTCTGACCTGTGGGCCTCCAGGGGACCGAGGGGAGTGCTTGCTCCCTCTATTACTGGTACCATCATGATAAGGGCATACATAAGTCCCTCCTGTTTAGCCTAGCGGCTGGCTTCCGTCACCAAGCAACGGAACAATCCTGGACCGTTATCCCGGGCATGTACGGGGTCCACTGTAAACATAGTTCGTCGATACAACCGCTGATTTCCAATAACAACCTTGCTTTACTAGGATATGGATCTATGTGCTCTGGGACGCTGGGTCACATAGCTAGATATCACAGTAAGACAAGTAATAATAATAAGATGTTAACTGTAGATCTAATGTATTAGGACTTTATCTCTTCATGCTTTTCATACTTGTTAGCTGATATTCCTTATATTGTTTCATACTACTTATTCATGTCTCTTAGCCACTTGCTGTAGTCCGTTTATTGTTTATATGTCTTGACTCCCTTGGATTTGCATATTCAGATTCCGAAGCTTGGACCGAAGTGGAGCCAACTGCTGAGGATCGAGCCTATCTTAGTGGGCAAGCTGACTAGTTCCAGTTCCCTTGTGCCAGACTCCTCATTTTTGACTCACGGGATCTTCTTTCTACTCGTGAGCTTTTTGTATACATTCTTGTATCTTGTTCTTTTGGACTTGGTTGTGATAAATGACACTTGTAAAGTGTAATAGTTATCATATCCTGTATAACTTTGTACATGTATTTTCATGTTGGCATATGTATGTATACCACGCTTTGTGTGTACTCTGATCCTTGCTTGTACTTTTATGCTTAGCGTATATATGTGGGGGCAATTCCTGACCTACGTATATACGTCGCAGTGACGTCCCCGTATCCGTGGAATCGGGCGTTACAGGTGGTATCAGAGCCTAGGCTCTCACACCTAAAGTACAATCAAGCGGCAAATTCTAGTAATTTGCTAATGCCAACTACAATGTACAAAGTTATTGAGTCCTTCTTGATTCTTTCTTGATTCCTTTCCTTATATCCTAAACTCCTTCCATTTGTTTCCAAATTCCAGTTTTCTATTCCCAACTCGGTATGGAGAGAAGATCGGGTCGTAACCACTCTGGGCAAGCCTCGAATGGACCCACTGGAGAGAATGTGGATATTCTGAGGGTCATTCAGACCATGATGGAAAACCAGCAGCAGCAGACTGAACTCCTCAGGCAAGAATTGGCAGCACCGAAGGAACAGAGGCCGGGAAATGTATCGGACTTCAGACGGCTGCAACCAGCTATCTTCACGGGAGGCGAGAAACCATGGATGCTGAACAATGGTTGACGGATACCACAGATCTGCTGAATGCAGCCAGGGTACCAAAGGAGAACCAAGTTGAGGTCGCCAAGATTCAGTTGAAAGATGTTGCTAGAACTTGGTGGCTTGCTGAAGAGGCCAGACTGGAGAAGCCTGTCACCTGGGACACGTTCTCCAAGAGTTTCTACAACAGATTCTTCCCAGCTACTGCTCAGAAGGACATGGAAGAGCAGTTTATCAGGCTTCAGCAAGGGAGCAAGTCCGTGGACGAGTATGCTGCAGAGTTTCTTAGATTGAGCCGCTTTGCTCCGTACATGGTGACGGATGAGGAGAAGCGGGCAAGCAGGTTCCAGCAGGGTCTGCAGATGGACATACAAGTTTTCCTGATGCCCCAGCAGTTGAAGACTTATTCGGAGGTTCTCACCATAGCTCGAGAAGTTGAGCGTGGGCTTGAGAAGAAGAAAGTTGACCAGATGGGGAACCAGGCCATGAAGAGGCCATTTGTACCAATGGGAAGAGGAGGCCCATATAGAGCAGCGAAAGTTCAGAGGCAACCTTTCAGGCCAGCTCCTTACCAGACGGCCCAACCAGTTTCTTTCTGCAGTTATTGTCAGAAGCCAGGGCATATCCGACAGAATTGCCGAAGGGCAATGGACTATGTTTGGTGTGTGGTTCCCGAGATCATTCCATTGAAGCCTGTCCACACCGGAGAATGGGGATAGCCAGTCAAGCCTTGCCAGCACTACAAGGACCGAATGGACAGAGGGTAATTCCAGGGCCACTTGGGCAGAGGAACCAAGGACCAGCAATGAGGAGAGCTCTTCCCCTTCCTCCACAGCATGTTGTTCGCCCAGTCCAGAGAGGAGCCAGGACTGCAGCAGGGCGTGGTAGAGGTCAGGCTTACAATCTGACAGCAGAAGAGGCTGAGACTTCAGAGGAAGTGATAACAGGTAACATCAGAGTTCATTCAAAACCTGTTCTCGCTCTCTTCGATTCAGGTGCATCCCACTGTTACATCTCCGACCATTTTGTGGCTTTGCATTCTATACCTGTTAGATCATTAGACCATAAATGGGAGATAAGTACAGGGAATGGGGTAGTCATATCTTCTAGAGTTTGTACTGATTGTCCAGTAGAACTTTGTGATAAGACCTTGGCCATAGATATGCTCGTACTAGACACCAAAGGGTACGACGTAATCTTAGGCATGACCTGGCTCAGTCAGTACTATGCAGTGATTGATTGTAGGGAGAGGAAGATTAATTTCAGAATCCCTCATCAACCTGAATTCCAATTTAGTGGAGAAGTGAAGTCTACCAAGGGAAAGACACGGATGGCTACTTCGGAGTTCAGAAGCAGAAGGTACCGGTGTGGGATGAATTCCCAGAGGTGTTTGCTGAGATTTCAGGACTGCCACCGGAAAGGATGATTGAGTTCTCCATTGACACAGTTCCAGGAGCAGCTCCTATATCCAAGGCTCCGTACAGGATGGCACCGACGGAGTTAGAGATTCTGAAGAAGCAACTGCAGGAATACTCAGACAAGGGATTGATTCGGCCAAGTACTTCACCATGGGGAGCTCCAGTACTGTTGGCCAATAAGAAGGATGGTGGTAAGAGACTTTGTATTGACTATAGGGAGTTGAACAAAGTTACCATCAAGAACAAGTATCCTTTACCCAGGATTGATGATCTGTTTGATCAGCTTCATGGAGCCCGTGTATTCTCTAAATTGGATTTACAGTCGGGTTACCATCAGCTGAGGGTGAAGAAGGAGGATATTCCGAAGACGGCATTCAGGACCCGTTATGGCCACTATGAGTTTCTAGTTATGCCCTTCGGAGTCACCAATGCCCCTGCAGTTTTCATGGATTTGATGAACAGAGTGTTCTCACCCTATCTGGATCAGTTTGTTGTTGTTTTTATAGATGACATCTTAATTTATTCAAAGAACAACAGGGAGCATGCAGAACACTTGAGGATTGTATTGCAGACTCTCCAGCAGGAGCAGCTTCATGCTAAGAGGAACAAGTGTGATTTCTGGTTAGACAGTATAGCCTTCCTTGGGCACATTGTTTCAGCAGAAGGAATCTCAGTTGATCCCAGCAAAGTCCAGGCAGTGAAGGATTGGCCAATTCCGAGGACGGTGACTGAGATTAAGAGTTTTCTTGGACTAGCCGGATATTACAGACGCTTTGTCCAAGATTTCTCTAGGATTGCAGCCCCGTTGTCCAAGCTCACTCGGAAAGGAGAAAGGTACTTGTGGACTGAGGAGTGTACTGCAGCATTTGAGCAATTGAAGCAGAGGCTCATTTCAGCTCCAATCTTGAGGACTCCCTCAGGTAGAGGAGGATGGTCATCTACAGTGATGCATCAGGTAAGGCCTGGGGTGTGTGCTTATGCAACATGGTCATGTTATAGCATATGCATCAAGGCAACTGAAGACTCATGAGCGGAATTACCCAACTCATGACTTGGAGCTAGCAGCTGTTATCTTTGCCTTGAAGATTTGGAGGCATTATCTTCTGGGAGATAAAGTGTTGATATACACTGATCACAAGAGCCTCAAGTATATTTTCTCACAGAAAGAGTTGAATATGAGGCAGAGGAGATGGCTTGAATTGATGGCGGACTATGATATTGACTTGCAATATCATCCGGGCAAGGTCAATACAGTTCCAGATGCACTATGCAGGATGCCAGAGAATAGAATGCTTGTCCAAATCACTCAGCAGAAGGAGTTGATTCGAGACTTCATCAGTTTGGACTTGATGTTAGTTCGAAGGACTGAGAAGGCAGGACAGTTCATGACTTTGCAGATTCAGTCAATATTGATTGATGAGATCAGGGAAGCTCAGAAGGAAGATCCCAGATTACAGACATTCCGAGCTCAGGTAGAGGCGGGATTGAGAACTGATATCTGTATTCATCCAGATGGTGCATTATATTTTGGTAGCAGACTTTGTGTTCCCCAAGGAGAAGTTAGACAGAAGATTTTGGCAGAAGCACACAGTTCAGCATATTCCATCCACCCCAGGGGAAACAAGATGTATCAGGACTTGAAGAAGCAGTTTTGGTGGAATGCTATGAAAAGGGAGATAGCCCAGTTTGTAGCCAAGTGCCTGGTGTGCCAGCAGATAAAGATAGAGCATCAGAGGTCAGCTGGACTTCTACAACCCTTACCAATACCCGAATGGAAGTGGGAGCACATCACTATGGATTTTGTCACGGCATTACTGTAGGCTGTCTAAAAATGACTAACAGACCAGCCATTAAGGAAGCAGAGTCTCAAGCTCTAGACGCGAGGAATCGATGCTCGCGTCTCAGCATTAAGACGCGTTGGCTCTACACCCGCGTCTCAACGTTCAGACGCGTCGGCCCGAAGCCCGCGTCTCAGCATCAAGGCGCGTCGGCCCGACGCCCGCGCCTCAGCATCCAGACGTGAAGGGCTGAAGCCTGCGTCTCAAACTCCAAGGCGCGTTTGGCTCGACGCCCGCGTCTCAAACTTCAAGGCGCGTTTGGCCCAACGCCCGCGTCTCAGTTGCAACTGCCCTGATTGCGGGGCCAGTCACCGCGCATGTAGCGGGTAGTGGCCCCTCATTCGGGAGCGTTTTTCAGGAGGCACCTTCACCCCCTGAGACCCCTATAAATAGCCTTGTTTGCTATGAAGAGGGGATGGAAGCTTGGGAGAAGATCGGAGTTTTGAAGGAGAGAGCTTTGAGATAAGGCATCATCAAAATCGATCGAATCCAGGCAAGAGGATCATCAAGAGGGAAGCACGACTCTTCAGCGAGCTTACTGAGTACTAGCCGCTCTTCGCCTACCTCCTCTTTGAGAGTTTTTGGTAGACGGAGCTGAGTTACTCTTTCTACCGACCGAAGAGAAGACCCCCGACGGTCCAGGACGGTCATCTGGTCAACGAGAACAAGATTCACTCTCCATCGCCACACGAAGAACCCAGCTTTAAACAAAGGGAAGATTCAGACATCCTCCCTCCCTTGTAACTGGAAAAGAGGGAAGAGTAGTTCTTTTGGTTGTAATCGTTTCGCTTGAATCAAGGAAATCTTTTACAGCTAAAACCACTTTCTCCGACCACCAAACTTTCCGGCCCCTACAAGGGATGGCGACTCCGCTGGGGAATACCTTCGTTACTGACGAGCGCACCGTGGTGCAAGATGACGTTCTCCGTAAGGGGAAAATGGTCGAATCCCTCGTCGTCGAGTTCGACCAGGCGAAGTATGAAGAGTTCCTCTCTTCTGGCTCCAAGAGCCCAAAGACCCGCGTCTGCCGCAGGTCTCAAGTGGACAGCCCCCTGAAGCCCAATCTGAGGCTCTGTCGGGTGCTCCTGCTGCCCACTGTGCCAAGTTTGGTTCACGCGCCGACGCCTCCCAGAAGGCCCGCGTAACCTCAGACTCCTCTGCTGCGATCAACCGCGTCGCGCAGAACACACGCGCCAACGCCTCTTTGAAGGCCCGCGTGGTCCCCGGCACATCTACTGGTGCGATCGACCGTGTCGCACAGAACGCCCGCGTCAGCGTCTCTCAGGAGACCCGCGTGGCAAACACCCCTGGTTCTACAAACCAGGAAGTTGTTGGCTTCTCTCTTCCTCCACGGCGCAATCGGAATGCCGAGCGTCGACAGAGAAGACGCGCGCGTAAACACTCGGTCGGAACCGTTGGTTTTCTGACTGGGGTTGAACGCAGCGTACGATCCGATGCCTTGCCCGCACCTCGTCCAGTGCGAGAGATCCGCGTTTGGCGACCCAAACGCGAGACTCCCCAAGTTGGGCCTTCTGGAGACCAACTTGCCAAACGCCAAAGCGAAGCTTCTGCGTCTTGTCAAACGCAGGAAGCACGCGCCCATAGGCGTGGGGCCCAGCAGCCCACTCTCTCTCCCAAGTCTCTCTGCTCCAACGCAGCAGACAGCAACGCGAAAGTCGCGTCTCATATCAACAGAGACGCCAGATGCGCGTGACGCAGCCGCGACGCAACAGCCGCGTTTCTGAAACCGGTGTCCAGGCTGAACAGCACATGACTGTCTCCCGTCGTCCACGTTGCGAGACCAGTCTCTTTAATCCCCCTCCCACAGATTTGAGGGATTATTTGACAAGGAAAGGAGTGCCAATCAGACCACTTCTCCATGCTGCTGTCAACAGCTCATCCAGATGCTCTCTGGATGCCATTGCGAGTCAGGCGTGCAACAGCCGTCTTTAATTAGACAGCTGACCCTGATTCCCCCGTCAGCCAAAAGAAGACGCTCCCACAGGAGGAGAACCTTCTCAGATGTTGAATACCCGGAGCTTACTGCAAACATGACTAGCAGAAGTAAGGGAAAACAACTAATGGTCAACTCAGAGGAATCTGACTCTGAACCGGAGGGGGTGTATCAACACACTCGCACCCGGACAGGGGCCATTCCCCCAATTGACTATAATGCCTTAGCCCGCGGCATTAGAATGGGTGGTTCTCACTCCGCTATAGTGGAGTCGCAGGCTTCAAACTCTTCCGTCGAGAAGGAGGCTTCCGCCTACATGGCCGACACTCCTGAGGAGACGACCAGGCGTTTAGAGCAGACGCAGAAGCACCAGATGGATATAATCGCCTCTCAACAGAGATCCATTGACTCCCTCAAGCATATGCTTGAGAAATTGCTTGAAGAAAGAGCGAGATCTCCTCCTAGACGACCGAAGGGGAAAGGGAGAAAGGGAGGAAGCCCACCCTCCGAATCTTCTGACGAGACACGACGATCTACCTCGGATGTGTCCAAGCCCTCGTCGCAGGCAAGAAGTGACCAGACCCCGGGAAAGGCTCATGCTAAAAGAATGAGTCAACTGGAGCAGCGCCTCGAGGCCCTTACCAACCGTAAAGGCCTCCAAGAAGCTGGAGTAGTCCGGCCCTATCCGGCCGAGTGGGACTTAGTCCCGTACCCTCCTAAGTTCAAGGCTCCAACTCTCCAAGCATTTGACGGGAAGGGGTCACCCAACCAGCACATCTACTACTTCAAATCCCAACCGGGAATGTGGTAGATAACGATGCCATCCTGGCGCGACTGTTCATCGGCACCCTGAAAGGGTTGGCCTTTGAATGGTTCATGAAGCTCCCAGAAGGTTCAATCAAGAACTGGGGCGACTTGGAGAAGCTGTTTCTAACACGCTTCTTCGAAGATGATTCGGAGGTCACAATGCCTACCCTTTTAGCTACAAAACAGCGAAAGGGAGAGTCCGTCAAGTCTTTCGTAGAAAGATTTCGGAACATGGCACTCCGATGTCCAAGCGGCATGACCCAGGCCACCCTGGTGGAAACATGTCGCCATAATCTCCAAACCTCACTCCTTGCTCAAATAGGAGTTGCTGAAAGCCGCACCTGGAAACAATTAGTCCAGCAAGGTGAACAGGCTGAGGAGATTGTCACCCGCGTCAGAGCGGAAGAAGGCAAGCCCAGGCCAGAGAGGTCGACAAGGCGTGCACCAGACACCTCCCTCCAGACGAAGCGGAAGGATAATTTGGCGACGGAGACCAAATCTCCCACCAAACCTCAAACAGGCAGGGCAAGTGGCTCTTCAAGCCAGCCACGCCCCAACAAGCAGTATTCCTTCAAGAGGAACACGTCGATTCGCTCTTCAAGCTACTCAACAAGAGCAATCGACTGAAGCTCCCTGAAATTAGGCGCCCGGAGGAAGTCGGCAAGACCGACAATCCCACCTACTGCTTATACCACAGGATGCTCGGTCATCCTACCAAAAGCTGCTACATCTTTAAGGACATCCTTCAAGCTCTGATTGACGCGGAGGTATTAAAACTCCGACCGGAGCAAAAGAAGATGACGGCCAACATGACGTCGATTCTCCAGTTTGGGACACGACCCCCGACACCCGTGGGGGTGATCTCTGTCCCGAAAGGAGAACTGAGGGTGGTCACACAGACCCTCATCAGCAGCAGGAGAAAGGCTTGGTACCCGTCCCTACACCTCGAGGGGAAATCATGTGGGTCCACCCTGACCTTGTCGACGAGCAACAATGGACGACTGTGACCAACAGGAAGTCCAAAGGCAAAGGGAAGGCTTCATCTTGCCATGTGATATGCGCCTCCTCTCGAGAAGCGGACACTGATGTTCCCTCGCTGACTGACTCAGAAGAGGAAACAATAGTCCTGGCCGCAGAGCCCAGCCAACCTACGGCAGGGACCCGTTCAGGACAGGCATACTTGAAGCAGTACGGCGAGACAACAACGGCTTCTCCGCAACCAGCCGTGGAACCAGCCAAGCCCTCCTCTAAACAGCCTGGGGAGAAACAGAAAGAAACTCGGTTTTCTCGAGTTCTTGCGAAAGGTGTAACGGAAGGATCCTCGACACCTTACCGCTTCGACGTCTTGGCTCAACTAGCCAACATCCCGGCACGCATTACCTTGTATGAACTCCTGAGGCTATCAAAGTCAACCAGAGAGGCTCTACAAGAAGCTTTGGCCAATGCTGAGGTCTTTATGACCTGCGTGCCAAGGGAGGAAGATGTAGAGGATTGCCTCCATGCCTCCCCAAATATTCCCTGCATCACCTTCACAACAGACGACATGCAGGTTAAAGGGAAGCATGACCGACCCCTATACTTCACAGGGTATATTGGGTCATCCGAGGTGAACCGCATCCAGGTAGACCCAGGGTCCGCGCTGAGTATCATACCTCGCCGGGTTATGCAATTTCTAGGCATTCCTACCCATCGTCTGAGCCCTACCCAGACGACTATTTACGGATTCAATGCCAACAGCTCCCGCCCGATGGGGAAGATCAAGCTCAAATGCCAGATCGGGAGCCTCAAGTCGGAAGTGACGTGTTACGTCATTGACGCGGACACCTCCTACAACCTGTTGCTGGGGACGACCATGGATTCACCGCAATTCCATCGTTCCCTCTACTCTCCACCAAGTCATGAAATACATTGACGAGAGTGGACAGGTCCGAACGTTGATTGCCGAAAGGCATCCGTTTAAAGGGGTTGAAAATTATTTCACGGACTCCCTCTTATATCAGGATCCGGAGGAGACTAATGAAACCCCACAACCAGAGGAGCCAGACTCTGGTAATGAAGCTGACATTGAGCCTGAGAAAGAAGAGTGCCTGTGGGAGTTGGAGCCCATTGTAAAGAGCACTAATAAGCTCGATGTTGATACCACCGACGATACAGGCGGTTGGTATATTAATGAAGATTTAGATTTCGCGTATTTCCCTGCGTGTGAGTCTGATTCAATACCGTCGGATACTAGTACCGACGTAGATGAGGATGTCTGGTCGGCAATGGATGCTTTGACATCATTGCATGTACCAATAAAATCATCCTTCGGGACGTACCAGGATAATGGAGACGCGCAAGAGTCTGTATTCATGGTTCCAGCCAGACAGAAAAGGCCAAAGACCAATACTTTTCTGGCAAATCGCAGCTGAACCAATGCCCCACGAAGAATCGGAAGGTGAGGATGAATCCCCTCAGTTCGATCATTATGAACCAAGAACGCTCAAGATGATGAAGCGCATGGGGTATGATCTAACCAACAGGCCAGGATTGAACTTCGGAAAAGGAAGAAGAACACTGCTTCGATCCTTTGTACCGAAAGGAAAAACCCCTGATTACTATCATCAGACGCGCCGGGGGTTGGGCTATATATCAACTCCAGTGCCATCAGCCTCTGATTCGGAAAGACTGTCAAGTCATGACTGCTCATCAGACACGTCGTCATGGGAATCAGATGTCAGTGTCGGCAACATCTTCAAAGGGCTTTCAGTAAACATGGTTTCGACAAGCCATCTGGAGGATGAAGATGAAGAAATGATCCAATCCGATACAGATCCTTGGATCAAACATTTGAATGCTCTTTGGGACATCCGCTTTGAACAGCGTGAGCCACCCACAGAAGACGAGGTTGTTCAAGTCAACTTAGGAGATGAAGACAATCCTAAACCCATCTTCATAAGTGACGGCCTGTCGCCTCCAGAGAAGAAGGATTTAATATCTCTTGTACAAGAGTATATAGATGTCTTCGCCTGGAATTATGAGGACATGCCTGGACTTGATCCTCAAGTGGCTATGCATCGCCTCAACATCAATCCGGACATGAAGCCTGTTAAACAACAGCAGCGACGGTTCCGTCCAGAGATAATGGAGGCAATCCAATCAGAAGTCAGGAAGCTTATTGACTCCGGCTTTATCAGGGAGGAACAGCATCCCGACTGGGTAGCCAACATCGTCCCCGTCGCCAAGAAGAACGGGAAGATCCGGATCTGCATCGACTTCCGTGATCTAAACGAGGCCTGCCCCAAAGACGAATTCCCATTGCCAATCACAGATGTCATGATTGACAATACTTGTGGATTCGAGCGAATGTCCTTTATGGACGGGTTTCTCAGGATATAATCAAATCAAGATGTATCCCGATGACGAAAAGCACACCTCCTTCAGGACACCTTTAGGGGTATATTGCTACACCGTCATGCCCTTCGGTCTGAAAAATGCGGGGGCAACCTACCAAAGGGCCATGAATGCCATTTTCCATCGGCAGATACGCAAAAACGGTGGAATGTTATGTCGACGACATCGCGGTGAAAAGCCGCACTAAAGGTGATCACATAGCAGACCTGAGGGTGGTCTTCGACATCATGCGGGCTCATCAATTGAAGATGAACCCCACCAAGTCCTTCCTGGGGGTAGCCAGTGGCAAATTCCTAGGGTTTGTTGTGACTTCCACAGGAATCCATTTGGATCCGGAGAAAGTCCGTGCTATCCAAGAGATGCAACCCCCCAGAAGCCTCAAGGAGCTCAGAGGATTACAAGGACGATTGGCATACATCCGCAGATTCATTTCAAATCTCTCCGGGAGATGCCAACCCTTCGCTAAGCTGATGAAGAAGGGCGTTTCGTTCATTTGGGACGACGCTTGCCAGCAAGCATTTGAGGAGATCAAGCACTACCTCACCCAACCACCAGTCCTGGCGGCTCCGGTATCCGGAAGCCTTTCCTGGTGTACGTCCGATCAATGGATCATTCTTTGGGAGCTCTACTAGCTCAGAATGATGACCAGGGGCGAGAACAAGCAATCTACTACCTAAGTAGAACGATGATCGGAGCCGAACATCGGTATAACCCGATCGAGAAGGAATGTTTGGCATTAGTGTTCGCCATTCAGAAAATGCGACACTATCTGGTGGGCCAAACCGTAAATGTCATATCCAAAGTCAACCCCCTGAGGTTACTTATGACAAAGCCTTCTTCACTAAATGGCCGGCTGGCAAAATGGGCCATATTGCTATCACAATATGAGATGCATTTTCTGCCACAAAAGGCTATTAAGGGACAAGCGGTGGCGGACTTCTTAGCTGAACACCCAGATCCCAGGGCAGCCAAAACTCTACGAGGATCTCCCAGATGAGGTCGCCGAAGTCTGCCTAGCTCAGACATCGTTCGAAAGTCAAGTATGGCAACTTTTCTTCGACGGTGCATCAAGGGCAAGCCCGAAGGGACACACAGTAGCGGGGGTATGAGTGGTACTCGTCTCCCCACAAAATTACGTGATTCCCCGAGATATCTCGTTAACCGAGCCCTGTTCCAACAATGTGGCGGAATACAACGCTCTTTTGATTGGGATGCAATTCGCCGATGAGATTGGCGTTAAAAATCTCGAGGCGTACGGTGACTCCAAACTCATCGTCAGCCAGGTTCGCGGAGAGTATGAGGTCAGGCATGAAGATCTAGTACCCTACTACAACGCGACAATCCACATGGCCGAGAGGTTTTCAAACTTCTACATCGACCATGTACCGCGCAAGCAAAATGCGCATGCAGATGCACTTGCATCCCTTGCTGCCTCCTTAGCTCTTCCAGCCGGAGCAATGGAGAAGATATTCGTCTATAGCCACGACCTATACTGCCCAAAAAGTCCCCTCGGAGACTACCAGAGGTCAATGGGAGATCGTCGCGGTAAGGAAACACTTGAAGTGTCAACCGATCCAGAGCTTAAAGACTGGCGATTCCCCTACATTGATTTTGTCTTATACGGCATCTTGCCCAAAGACACCAGGGAGGCGGCTGCCATCCGAAGGAAAGCCTCCAAATTCTACTACAATGCGATTTCGCGAACATTGTATCGTAGATCGCATGACGGGATCTTACTCCGGTGCCTCTCATCAAAAGAAGCCCACGAAGTGTTGAAAGAAGCCCACGATGGTACGTGTGGAGCTCATCAACCTGGCCCGAAGCTGGCAAACCGACTCCAAAGATTGGGTTACTACTGGCCCAAGATGGTTGCCGATGCTGTTGCCTATGCCAAAGATGTCACGCCTGTCAAATACATGGCGATTTCATCCATCAAGCACCAGGATACCTCCACTCTACGACCTCTACCTGGCCGTTCGAAATGTGGGGGATGGACGTGGTTGGTCCTATCAGCCCACCATCATCAAAGGGACATCGGTTCATCCTAGCGATAACCGATTACTTCTCAAAGTGGGCCGAAGCTATCCCTTTGAAAGAGGTGAAATCTTCTAACGTGATCAAGTTCGTGAAACATCACGTTATTTATCGCTTCGGTGTGCCTCGGCGGATTGTCCATGACAATGGACCCAAGTTCATCAGCCAGGCTTTTCAGAGATTGCTGCGCCAAGTTCAGAATCCAGAGTGTGTCATCAACGGCATACTATCCGCCCGCTAACGGCCTCGCAGAAGCTTTCAATAAGACTATTGGCAAGCTTCTCAAGAAATTCGTCTCGAAAAGTCAACGGGACTGGGACGATAAGTTGGGCGAATGCTTATGGGCCTATCGCACGACTGTGCGAACCCCAACTAAGCCACGCCATTTTCCTTGGTGTACGGATGCGAAGCCGTCCTTCCACTGGAAATCCAAATTCCATCTCTTCGCGTCGCCTTGACAGCGGAAATGACAACAGAGGAGAAGCATCGACAGCGACTCCAAGAATTGGAAGCCTTGGACGACAAGCGTCTGCAGGCCCAACAACAAATCGAGCTTTACCAAGCTCGTATCACCAGAGCCTTCAACAAGAAAGTCAAATCCCGAACTTTCAAGAAAGGCGACCTCGTCTTAGCCGTCCGAAGACCCATGGTCATGACGCACAAGACGAAAGGAAAATTCCAACCCAAATGGGAAGGACCGTTTGTAGTAGAGTCAGTCTACTCAAATGGATCGTATCGCCTCATAACCTCAAATGGCGATACACTCATGATGCCAATCAATGGCAAATTCCTGAAGAAATACTATCCCTAGATGGCTTTCTTCCACCGATCAAGTTAAAATACACCTCTGATCGGAAACATCCAACGCCTCCGACGGCTAAGGATAGAGGAAAATGTTGGCTTTAAGTCCAACATAAGTCTTCGACAACTCATCATGCTGAGGGGAAGAGCATGGCTAGCCCAACTCAAACGGTAGTTGGTAAAGGCATGTCAAACCCGTTGACAGCTGAGGATTTGCTAAAAATCCTAAGGGACACGTTCCCATTTGATCCGACGCCTCCGACGGCTAAGGATAGAGGAAAATGTTGGCTTTTAAGTCCAACATAAGTCTTCGACAACTCATCATGCTGAGGGGAATAGCATGGCTAGCCCAACTCAAACGGTAGTTGGTAAAGGCATCTCAAATCCGTTGATAGCTGAGGGTTTGCTAAAAATCCTAAGTGGACTTGATTCCACTCTTCCCTCCAAAAATCCCTTACCAATTCTCATCCATAGAATGGTAGGACCACAAAATGCAATCATTACCATGTTAACACTATACCTCTGGTAATGAATACTCTTTGTCGAGTACAAACCTGGCTTGTTAACTCTGCATAGAGTAAACAAACTCTCAAATTTGCCAAGTTAACACTATACCTCTGGCACTTCAAATTCCGCTTGTCAATTCTCATCAATAGAATGACAGGTCCTCAAATTGCTCCTATCGCAAGCAAATTCTTGTCAAGTTAATATCACACCTCTGACAAAACTACTGTTTAAAGTTAACATTACACCTCTAAGCGGTACTTCGAGTGCCTGTCAAGTTAATATCACACCTCTGACAGTCACCTTTCTTCAGACTTCCATATCGAAGCTGAAATGGACGATGCCAAGTTAACACTACACTCCAGCATCCGAGTCATTGCTAAGTTCAACAATACACCTATGGCTATGACCTTTCCTCGACTTCCTTGTCCAAGCCGAGATGAACGATGCCAAGTTAACACTACACTTCTAGCATCCGAGTCATTGCTAAGTTCAACAATACACTATGCTATGACCTTTGACTTTTCCTTGACTTTTTAAGCCGAGACGACTAATGCCAAGTTCAACATTACACCTCTAGCATTTCTATCACTGTTAAGTTAAACATCACACCTTGACAGTGACACCCTCAGTTTTCCCAAATACACTGAGATGCTGATGAGTTAGGTTTATATCACACCTCTAACTCACGTCCTTGTCAAGTTAATATTACACTTCTGACAAGACTACTTCTAAACCGTTAAGTTAATATCACACCTCTAGCGGTAAAAATCTTACTAGATTCCCCACGAGTCTAGTTTCATTTGATATTCTCCCCAACCGAGTATCAAATTCATTGGAAGGCATTGTTGGTTAACATTACACCAATAAATAATGCTTCCATCAAAATCCCCAGCTGATCTTAAATCAAATTAATCCCAAATCCTTGATAAAAGTTCACCTTCTCTGGGGGTACGCACTCCACCTGTCACTTTCTTTTATAAAGTGGCAGGTCCACCAAAATCATTCTTTTGCTTCTAAAACAAAACATTCAAGACAACAGAAAGAGGCAAAAGAGAAAGTGTCACTTTTATTTGATATTCAAGCATATGAAAGTGATACAAAACGCTCTCTTATACAATAAGATTGAGTGTTACAATTAAGGAGTACAAAGAAGTCCCTCTCTCTCTCAGAGGCCGTACTCACTCCTTGAAACCGCATCTGATCCCAGGTGCACAACTGGAACCGATTGCGCCATGGCGACGACGCCAACTTTCGAAAGCGCCCTAGCTGACTAAGCCAAGAGCAATGGTGTTCTTGAGGTCCGGTGGCAACAGAAGGTCCTGCAACCTTCGTTCAGGCGCGTCTCTTTCCCTAGCAGATCATCCAACAAACATGGAGTCACTTTTGGGGTGAGAAAGGGAGTTTAGGAGTCATCACAAAGGATGCCACCCTCCACTCGGTCCAGCGGCAGCAGAGAGTCCTGCATTCATCACCATCCCTTTCCCCAGCAGGCCATCCAATGGAATGTCCTTGATGTCACTTCTGGAGTTGGGAGAGGAAGAGGATCTTTTCCGCCACCGTAACCGCTGGACCACCCTCGCCGATACTCGCCTATCCATCTCTTGCACCAGATCTGAAGAGACCTTGGCGAGGGTTGGGTCCTCGTCAGAGATATAATTTAATCTCTCACAAACGACGAGGACCATAATTTAATCTCTCACAAACGAACGTGGAGCAAGTTCGCCAGCCGGTATATTCTTTCTGGGCCCAGCAAACCTGAAAAAGGACAAGCAAGCCTACCTGCAAAGAATAAGCAAGAGAGTCAGAAAATCTGGAACTCAGTACATTTTTATAAAGGAAACTGAGTAACAGAACGCGGCATCCATTCAAGACTTCAGACGCGGGAATGACCCGCACAGTCAAACAGACGCAAGTCAAACTGCGCCACGCATAGGATTCAAACGCGGCCTCAGTTTGTACCCGCGCCTAATGCACCAGACGCAAAGAATTTCAGAACGCCAAAAATTGCCATCTCTCTGTTGGGTGAACAGGAGTTGCAAGATTCAGGTCTGAAACGCGCCAAGGCAGTAAAACGCAATGGGCAAAGCCAGCGTCAAGCGCCTGCATTCAGAGAAGTCAAGTCACTGGCACAAATTCCAGAGGAGGAATGCACCGGGACTTCATTCAGATCATCATGCCGAAGTTCAGGCTATACACATCATCGGGGAACAGACATGTGTTGAAAGTAGGACATCGGGAACATCCTCTCCATGTCTGGAAGAAAGAATCTTCCGCCCTTTATCTCACGGAGCCATTTATAGGTCCCCTCAGACACACGACGGCCATCATCATAGATATGATCCCCAAAGAAGAAGGCAGGCTTCTCCAACCTGACACCGTCATCCGTTTTGAGCGCGCATCGGTCATAAGTGCCCGGAAGGTTCTCCTGTTAACATTAGAGAGCCTGCGATCCAGCAACTGGTCAGCAGTCACGGGGACACTCATTCTTTGCACAAAGGTCAAGCCCTGGTCGGCACCACCCACGCGGCCAAATGGTGCATCTTGGCAAGTGAACCTGAAACATGCGGCACTGCAAAAGAAAAAGACACTTGGTCAGATACTTTGCCAAAATAAGGGAAGACGCTAAGTGTTCATAATTCAAAACGCAGCCGAGACATTGGACGCAGGAGTTATCATCCGCGTCCAGACCTGCGAACTTGCACCAAAACGCAGAAGAGATACTGGACGCAGGAATTTTTCGAAATCCGCGTCCAGACCTGCAAAGCTGCGTTCTGCAAACCAAGACTTATGAAAGTTCGAAGTACTTGGACTCAAACGCCAGATTCTACAAAATCGGCGGTTGAAGACACAGAACGCAAGAATCAAATCCGCGTTCTGCAAACCAAGACTTGTGAAATTTCAAAGTGCTTGGACTCGGACGCCAGCGCCTGATGGCACAAAACGCGGCACAGAACGCATGGATCAAATCCGCGTTCTGCAAATCGCGTCCAGAGACCTTCACAATTAGAAATATTCTAAGTGAAGGACCCAGAGTGCAGAGTTCACCAGCGTCGGATCATCAGGCCCGCGCCCCGGTTATCATCTCAAGGACAGCGTCCGAGAATCAAACACGATCTTGTGTTCCTTAGGGTTCTATGAACATGTTTTAATGGCGGAACCCACACCGAAGGTACATTTTTACCTCGGAAAACACCCTCCTGCGCAGAGGAAGCATCTCTCTCAGCCTCGGCGACGGTCGCCCTTGAGGTCGATGCAGTCGGTTTTGTCTTGGGAGCCATTGAAGATCAAGAAATCCGAGCGAGGAGATGAATAGTTGGAAGTTCTTTTTCTCAGAGAATGCGTTCGTTCGGAGAAGAAGATACATCTCTCCAACTGTTGCCTTTTATAGGCACGGAGATTTGCGAAGATACGCAGCGTTTGGCCCAATAAACGCTGCAGCGAATCGCTGCCTGACGCGTGGAGCCAAATCATTGTTTAAACAGGGAAGATCATGCGTCGCGACCCCGCCACAAGTCAGAAGTTGACACGTGGAGCAGTTCATTTAATGAACCGGGGGATCCGCGCGCCAAAAGGCGAAATCTCGCCGTTTCCCCAGGCCAGCTGGCGGCGTAATCATGACATGGCACAGGTGCGCGCCCCAAAGTACGCGGCTCTTCGGTGGACATGCCCCGTCAGCATCATCATAAATGCACCCAGAAATCACGTCTGCATTTCAAGAGATGCGTCTCTCCAAAGTCCGCGTCCCCTCAAACAGGCCAAACATCGCGTCTCGCTAAGAAGTCGCGTCTTTAAAGCAGTCTCTGCTTTTTCAAAAGGGAACCTGCGTCCAGTCTCCTGCTTCTGCAAGTCAGTTCAACAGTACACTGACGCAAACAGACAACCAACCAACCCTCCCGGCCAAAAGCGCACCCGTGACAGACTAAAAGCAATCGGGGAGGTCTAGACTGTGTATCTAGACACTCAACACGATCAACTCTGACGGCTTCAAAGAGTTCAACAGTACACTCACGAAGACCAATTCCAGATAAGATCAAACCCGAAGCATCAACAGTCCAGTCATAAACGCGAACACGGCTAAGATCCAAAGTATTCCGAAATCCGTCCCATTCAACTGCGGAATATCAGAAACTTTGGAGGGGGTTCTGTAGGCTGTCTAAAATGACTAACAGACCAGCCATTAAGGAAGCAGAGTCTCAAGCTCTAGACGCGAGGAATCGATGCTCGCGTCTCAGCATTAAGACGCGTTGGCTCTACACCCGCGTCTCAACGTTCAGACGCGTCGGCCCGAAGCCCGCGTCTCAGCATCAAGGCGCGTCGGCCCGACGCCCGCGCCTCAGCATCCAGACGTGAAGGCCTGAAGCCGCGTCTCAAACTCCAAGGCGCGTTTGGCTCGACGCCCGCGTCTCAAACTTCAAGGCGCGTTTGGCCCAACGCCCGCGTCTCAGTTGCAACTGCCCTGATTGCGGGGCCAGTCACCGCGCATGTAGCGGGTAGTGGCCCCTCATTCGGGAGCGTTTTCAGGAGGCACCTTCACCCCCTGAGACCCCTATAAATAGCCTTGTTTGCTATGAAGAGGGGATCGAAGCTTTGGAGAAGATCGGAGTTTTGAAGGGAGAGAGCTTTGAGATAAGGCATCATCAAAATCGATCGAATCCAGGCAAGAGGATCATCAAGAGGGAAGCATGACTCTTCAGCGAGCTTACTGAGTACTAGCCGCTCTTCGCCTACCTCCTCTCTGAGAGTTTTGGTAGACGGAGCTGAGTTACTCTTTCTACCGACCGAAGAGAAGACCCCCGACGGTCCAGGACGGTCATCTGGTCAACGGAGAACAAGATTCACTCTCCATCGCCACACGAAGAACCCAAGCTTTAAACAAAGGGAAGATTCAGACATCTCCCTCCCTTGTAACTGGAAAAGAGGGAAGAGTAGTTCTTTTGGTTGTAATCGTTTCGCTTGAATCAAGGAAATCTTTTACAGCTAAAACCACTTTCTCCGACCACCAAACTTTCCGGCCCCTACAATTACCTCGTAGTCCCAAGGGTAACAATGCTGTGTGGGTCATCATTGATCGCCTCACCAGTCAGCTCACTTCATACCATTCAGGGTAGGTCAGTCAACAGAGGTTCTGGCAGACAAGTACGTGAAAGAGATAGTTCGTCTGCATGGAGTTCCAGTCAGTATTGTTTCAGATAGAGACACCAGATTCAGATCCCATTTTTGGGAGAGTCTCCAAGAAAGTTTGGGGACCCGTCTGAAATTCAGTACATCATATCATCCTCAGACAGACGGACAATCTGAGAGGACTATCCAGATTCTTGAAGATATGCTAAGGGCCTGCATGATTGAATTCCAGGGATCATGGGAAGACCATCTTCATTTGGCTGAATTTTCTTATAATAACAGTTACCAGGCAAGTATCAAGATGGCACCATTTGAAGCATTGTATGGAAGGAAGTGTAGGTCACCGATTGTTGGGATGAAGTCGGTGAGAGGGGACTTTTGGGGCCAGAGATTCTGATTCAGACCACAGAGAAAGTCAGAATCATCAGAGACCACCTCAGGGCAGCACAGAGCCGTCAGAAGAGTTGGGCAGATTCTCAGAGAAGGCCATTGGAGTTCCAGGCAGGTGACCATGTGTTTTTAAAGATATCACCTACCAAGGGAGTTATCCGTTTCGGTACCCGTGGAAAGCTTAGTCCGAGGTACATCGGCCCATTCGAGATCTTGGACCGTGTGGGAGATGTATCGTACAGATTGGCTTTACCTCCATCTTTGGAGGAGTGCACAATGTTTTCCACGTATCACAGTGAGGAAATATGTAAAGGATGATAGTCATATTTTGGATCATTCCGAACTGGAACTACAGCCAGATTTATCATATCAGGAGAAGCCGATGGCCATTTTGGATAAGAGTGTGAAGACACTGAAGAACAAGGCTATACCATTGGTATTGGTGTCTTGGAACAGGCATGCACCGGGAGAAGCCACATGGGAACGAGAGGATGTTATCCGAGAGCGTTACCCTCAACTCTTCACATCTTGTTTGGTAAAAACTCTTTCCTTCTATTCTTTTCTACTGTTATCTCTCATCTTTTCCTTATCTATCTGTTACCTTTCCTGTTACCTTTCACCTTATGAAATTTCGAGGACGAAATTTTTGTAAGGTGGGTGGATTGTAATACCCTGTTCCCAGAATACGTACTTAGTTGCGTATTCAGTTTTCGACCGTATTTTCGATTTACTTCCTGTAATTGACCGATTTCAATTTCAAATATCATTTTCCAATATATTAGATTTTCTATGATTTTCTGGATTTTTCTGAATTAAAATAAATTTCTTCAAAACCGGTGTCGACCAGTGTCGCTGATCGATTCCTGGAATTTTAATTCTCAAACAGTTAGGAATTTCTAGATGGTCCTTTAGACTTTATTTCTTAGAATCATATTCCCTACTTAAATACTTTTTCTGAGAATTTTATAAATTTATGAAAACTCCAACGGAGTCGGTAGATAACTGATTCCGGGATTTTTAGTTTTAAAACTATAAAGTATTTCTTAAAAGGATTTCACTATTAGTCTTCATATATTATTATTGATTTTTGGTAAAATTTACGAGTCGTTCCGAGATACTTGAAATCCGGACGATTTCGGTATTTTCTGAAATGTTTTCCGCATACTTGATTTAAACCTAGGAATCCATGTTTTCAATATTTCAATTTCCAAGTTAGAGTAAATATCTTCCTTTATGAATTCTTTCCATTTTTCCTTTTCCTTTATTCCTCTTTCTCCACACCACAAATTTTTCCCATTTTTCCAAAAATACAAATCTCTTCCAAAATTCCAACTCCACATAATCTCACCAACCCCCATTTAATGCACCTCTCTCTCTCTCTCTCCGATGGCCGGCCAAGTGGCCAAGGAGAGGGACACCCATCCCTCTCCCATTTTGCAATAAACCCCCTCACATTTACACTATTTACATCTCCTTTACAAAAATCAAATCCTATATAAACTTTCCTTTACAATTCTTTTCTCCTTTTTCTTCACTTCACCAAGAGATTAGCCCTCACCTCTTCCTTCTCCATCTCAAACTCACCCTAACTTCAAGAACACCACAAGATCTTCACCTCTAGCTCAAGCAACTGATTTGGAGCTTGATCATAGCTCTTTTCGTCGCCAAGGATCACATAGGTGCCATTTGACGACCACACTCTTCCCGGACTCGTAAAGCTTCAATCGAACCTTTCCTAGTGAGTATATTTACTCACCAAGACTTGTAAACTCCTTTGTGTACTTGTGTTGACAAATCATGCACACTTGTGACATAAAAATCATATTTTTAGACCCTCAAACAAAACCCTAGAAATCTGTTCTGTTTGCTGTTTTTCCCACGATTAGTCGACTAGACCTAGGGACTAGTCGACTAACCCACCTTAGTTGAAACGTAACATTTTCTGATTTCACAGTTTTAGTCGACTAGATCCTATTATTAGTCGACTTAGGACCCCTAGTCGACTACCCATTTCTCCCCAGTCGACTCCTGTTTTCCTGAAATAAACATCAACTCTCTGTATCTCAGACTTAGTCGACTTAAGTATCCATTAGTCGACTAGTAGTTCCCTGTTAGTCGACTACCCTTACTTACAACCCTAGTCGACTAACTTTCCTGAAACAGAATTCCAACTCTCTGGAACCCAGTTTTAGTCGACTCATCCAGATCATTGGTCGACTTAAGACCCCTATTAGTCGACTAACCCTTCCACCTAGTCGACTAATTCTGACTGTTTAACTTGGTTGATTCTGTTCTGAAATTTGGATCTTATTGTTGATACACGTGTGGCATATTATTCTTGTTCTTTCTTCTTAACTGGTACTACATGACATGTTACTTGATAGACATTATCTCATATTACTTCATGACTTGTTATTACATATCATCGCTCCATAACTTGTTAAAATGTGAATATCACCACTTATCATGCCATCACTTGAACCAAGCATGATACACTTGACTTTTGCATAAATGGACCAACTTACACATGGGTCGGGGGAAAACATGCGGATATCGATTGTGTTCGTGTTTACAGTGGTTTTTAGGAATGTGTGCAACTCATTTCCGGTCTGACCTGTGGGCCTCCAGGGGACCGAGGGAGTGCTTGCTCCCTCTATTACTGGTACCATCATGATAAGGGCATACATAAGTCCCTCCTGTTTAGCCTAGCGGCTGGCTTCCGTCACCAAGCAACGGAACAATCCTGGACCGTTATCCCGGGCATGTACGGGTCCACTGTAAACATAGTTCGTCGATACAACCGCTGATTTCCAATAACACCTTGCTTTACTAGGATATGGATCTATGTGCTCTGGGACGCTGGGTCACATAGCTAGATATCACAGTAAGACAAGTAATATAATAAGATGTTAACTGTAGATCTAATGTATTAGGACTTTATCTCTTCATGCTTTGCATACTTGTTAGCTGATATTCCTTATATTGTTTCATACTACTTATTCATGTCTCTTAGCCACTTGGCTGTAGTCCGTTTATTGTTTATATGTCTTGACTCCCTTGGATTTGCATATTCAGATTCCGAAGCTTGGACCGAAGTGGAGCCAACTGCTGAGGATCGAGCCTATCTTAGTGGGCAAGCTGACTAGTTCCAGTTCCCTTGTGCCAGACTCCTCATTTTTGACTCACGTGATCTTCTTTCTACTCGTGAGCTTTTTGTATACATTCTTGTATCTTGTTGTAATACCCCGTTTCCGGAATACGTACTTAGTTGCGTATTCAGCTTTTCGATCGTATTTTTCGATTTACTTTCCGTATTTGACCGATTTCAACTTCAAATATCATTTTCCAATATATTAGATTTTATATGATTTTCTGAATTTTTCTTTAATTAAAATAAATTTCTTCAAACCGGTGTCGACCAGTGTCGCTGATCGATTCCTGGAATTTTAATTCTCAAACAGTTAGGAATTTCTAGATGGTCCTTTAGGCTTTATTTCTTAGAATCATATTCCCTACTTAAATACTTTTTCTAAGAATTTTATGAATTTATGATAATTCCAACGGAGTCGGTAGTTAACTGATTCCGAGATTTTTAGTTTTAAAACTATAAAGTATTTCTTAAAAAGGATTTCACTATTAGTCTTCAAATCTTATTCTTGATTTTTGGTAAAATTTTCGGGTCATTCCGAAATACTTGAATTTCGGACATTTTTTCAATAATCCCAAAATTCCACAATTTCCACCTCATTTCCCACTCACTTCCCCATCTAATCCCACTCACTCTCTCTCTCTCCACAGCCGGCCAAGTGGCCAGGTGAGGGACACCTCACCCCCTCCCTTTTTGCAAGAAAACCCCTCCCTTCCACCTAATTCCACCCCTCTTTACAAAATCCCCATCTTATATATATCTTTTCATTTGCAATTTACCCTTTTTCTCCTTCACTTCAAGCAAAAGAGAAAACTCTCTCCCAAACCCTCTTCTTCCCAACCTAGACCCTAGCTCCAAGAACACCCCCAAGCTCTTCACCTCCAGCTCAAGCTACTACTTTGGAGCTTGGATCGTAGCTCTCTCTTCGTCGTCAAGGATCGCTTGGGAGCTATTCGTCAACCACACTCTTCCCGGACTCGTAGAGCCTCAATCAAACGGTTCCAAGTGAGTATTTCACTCACCAAGACTTGAATTAGCCCTAGAACACTTGTATCTACACCTCTTGTACACCTAGGTCACCAAAATCATGAATGGAACCATCAAACACAATTTCCAGAAAATCTGTTCTGTCACTGTTTTTCTCACGATTAGTCGACTTAACCTAGGAGCTAGTCGACTAGAACACTTAGTTGAAACTTAGTTTTCTGAAAAACACAGTATTAGTCGACTTACCCCAAATATCAGTCGACTAATCTTTTCTGGACATAAATCTCAACTCTCTGGAATCCCTATTAGTCGACTCCTGAATCCTCCTAGTCGACTAATCCTCCCTGGACCAGAAATCCAACTTTCTGTATCAACAGACTTAGTCGACTTAAGTATCTGTTAGTCGACTGGAGACCCCTATTAGTCGACTACCCTTACCCCTAGTCGACTAATTCTGACTGTGTGTCATAATTAATTTCTTTCTGTTCTGAATTTGGTTCTTATGCTTGTTACATGTATGTTATATCTTGCTTGTTCATGATTCGATACTGGCACTACATGACCTATAACTGCATGGATGTATCTCTTGTTACCTCATGACTTATTATTGCATATTCTCGTTTCATGACATGTTAAATAGTAAATATCACCACTTATCATGCCATCTCTTAAAACTAAGCATGATACACTTGACTTATACATAAAAAGCACTAACTTACATATGGGTCGGGGGAGCCTGCGGATATCGATACGTGTTCGTGTTTACAGTGGTATTAGGTATATTGTACAATCATATTCCGGTCTTACCTGAGAGCCTCCAGGGGACCGAGGGGAGTGCTTGCTCCCTATTCCTGAATACTGTCATGACTAAGGGCATACATAAGACCCTCCTGAATAGCCTAGCGGCTGGCTTCCGTCACCAAGCAACGGAACAATCCTGGACCGTTATCCCGGGCTTGTACGAGGTCCACTGTAAACATAGTTCGTCGATACCCCGCTGTTTCCAATAACAACCTTGTATTACTAGGATATGGATCTATGTGCGCTGGGACGCTGGGTCACATAGCTAGATATCACAGTAAAGCAAGTAATGATAATAATAGACTATAACTATGCATTCATTTCATTCTGACTTCAGTTCTATGTGTTTTCCCTACTTGTTGATTTCTATTTATGATACTGTTCCAGCTTTCCTTATCATGTATCTTAGCCACTTGGCTGAACTTTGTTATCGTTATCTGTCTTGATCCCTTGGATTTGCACATTCAGATTCCGAGGCCTGGGCCGAAGTGGAGCCATCCACCGAAGATCAGGCTTTCTTTAGTGAGCAGGCAGATTAGCTCCGGTCCTCGTGCCAGATTCTCTCCTTTTGTCTCACGGGATCTCCATCCTACTCGTGAGCCTTTTTGTATTTTTGTTGTACCTTTTGCTGTTGGGCTGGTTTGTGATGAAAAGATACATGTAAAGTGTAATATTTTATCATACTCTGTGATGACTTGTACTTGTACTTTATGTTGGCATGTGATGGATATCACGCTTGGTCGTGTACTCTGATCTTTGTTGTACTTTTATGCTTAGCGTATATACGTGGGGGCACCTTTTGACCAACGTATATACGTCGCAGTGACGTCTCCGTATTCGTGGAATCGGGGCGTTACAGGTTGGTATCAGAGCCTAGGCTCTCACACCTAAAGTACAATCAAGCAGCAAATTAATAATTTGCTGATGCCAACTACAATGTACAAAGTTATCTAGTCCTTCTTGATTCCTCCTTGATTCCATCCCTTGTGTCCTAAATTCCTTCCATTTTTCCAATTCCAGTTATCTTTCACCATCGGTATGGAGAGAAGGACGGGCCGTCAACTCTGGGCAAGCCTCTAATGGACCCACTGGAGACCATGTGGATATTCTGAGAGTCATTCAGACTATGATGGGGAACCAGCAGCAGCAGACGGAGCTCCTCCGGCAGGAATTGGCAGCTCCCAAGGAGCAGAAGCCCGGAAATGTATCGGACTTCAGGCGGCTGCAACCAGCCATCTTCACGGGAGAAGAGAAGCCCTTGGATGCTGAACAATGGCTGACAGATACCGCAGACTTGTTGAATGCGGCCAGAGTACCGAAGGAGAATCAAGTGGAGTCGCCAAGATTCAGCTGAAGGACATAGCCAGAACTTGGTGGCTAGCTGAAGAGGCCAGATTGGAGAAACCTGTCACCTGGGACACGTTCTCCAGAGCTTTTATAGCGGGTTCTTCCCTGCCACTGCTCAGAAGGACATGGAAGAGCAATTCATCAGGCTACAGCAAGGGAGTAGGTCCGTGGACGAGTATGCCGCGGATTTCTCAGACTGAGCCGCTTCGCCCCGTACATGGTAACGGACGAGGAGAAGCGGGCAAGTAGGTTCCAGCAGGGCTTGCAGATGGACATCCAGATGTTCTTAATGCCCCAACAACTGAAGACTTATTCAGAGGTTCTTACCATAGCTCGGGAAGTGGGCGTGGGTTGGAGAAGAAGCGAGAGATCAGATGAGGAACCAGGCCATGAAGAGGCCGTTTCCACCAATGGGGAGAGGAGGCCCATTCAGAGCAGCGAAGGTGCAGATGAGGCAGCAATTCAGACCAGCTCCTTACCAGGCGGGCCAACCATCGACCTTCTGCAGTTATTGTCAGAAACCGGGCCACATTCGTCAGAATTGCCGTGGGAAAATGGATTGTGTTTGGTGTATGGGTCCAGGGATCATTCTATAGAAGCCTGTCCGCACAGAAGGATGGGGATAGCCGGTCAAGCTGTGCCAGCACTGCAGGGACCGAGTGGACAGAGAGCACTTCAGGGCCACCGGGGCAGAGGAATCAGGGACCGATGATCAGGAAAGTCCCTCCCCCTCCTCCGCAGCAAGCTATTCGCCCAGTCCAGAGGAGCTAGGACAGCAGCAGGGCGTGGAAGAGGTCAAGCCTACAACTTGACGGAAGTGGAAGCTGAGACTTCTGAGGAGGTGATAACAGGTAATATCAGGGTGCATTCTCAACCTGTTTTAGCCCTCTCGATTCCAGTGCTTCGCATTGTTTTATCTCAGATCATTTTGTGGCATTGCATTCTATACCTGTTAAAGTGTTAGACCTCAAATGGGAGATTAGTACTGGGAATGGAGTAGTCATGTCTTCTAGGGTCTGTGCTGATTGTCCAGTGGAACTTTGTGATAAGACCTTGGCCATAGATATGCTCGTGCTAGACACTAAAGGTACCATCAGCTAAGGATGAAGACGGAGGATATCCCGAAGACGGCATTCAGGACCCGTTTGGCCACTATGAATTCTAGTTATGCCTTTCGGAGTCACCAATGCCCTGCAGTTTTCATGGATTTGATGAACCGAGTGTTCTCGCCCTACTTGGATCAGTTCGTTGTTGTCTTCATAGATGACATCTTGATCTATTCCAAGAACAACAAGGAGCATGCAGAACACTTGAGGATTGTGTTGCAGACCTCCAGCAGGAGCAGCTTCATGCCAAGAGGAGCAAGTGTGACTTCTGGTTGGACAGTATAGCCTTCCTTGGCACATTGTTTCAGCAGAAGGGATTTCAGTTGACCCCAGCAAAGTCCAGGCGGTGAGAGATTGGCCAATTCCGAGGACGGTGACTGAGGTTAAGAGTTTTCTTGGACTAGCAGGATATTACAGACGCTTTGTCCAGGATTTCTCTAGGATTGCAGCCCGTTGACCAAACTCCCCGGAAAGGAGAAAGGTACCTATGGACAGAGGAATGTACTGCAGCTTTTGAGCAATTGAAGCAGAGACTCATTTCAGCTCCAATCCTGAAGACTCCCTCAGGAAGAGGAGGGATGGTCATCTACAGTGATGCGTCAGGGAAAGGCCTGGGGTGTGTACTTATGCAATATGGTCAGGTCATAGCATATGCATCCAGGCAACTGAAGATTCATGAGCGGAATTACCCAACTCATGACTTGGAGCTTGTAGCTGTGATATTTGCCTTGAAGATTTGGAGGCATTATCTTCTGGGAGATAAGGTGTTGATATACACGGATCACAAGAGCCTCAAGTATATTTTCTCACAGAAAGAGTTGAACATGAGATAGAGGCGGTGGCTGGAGCTGATGGCGGACTATGATATTGACTTGCATACCATCCAGGCAAGGTCAATACAGTACCAGATGCACTGAGCAAGGATGCCAGAGAATAGGGTGCTGTCCAAATCACTCAGCAGAAAGAGTTGATTCAGGACATTATCAGATTGGACTTGATGTTGGTTCGGGAAACTGAGGAAGCAGGGAAGCTCATGGCTTTGCGGATTCAGCCAACATTATAGATGAGATCAAGGAAGCTCAGAAGGAAGACCCAGATTGCAGCAGTTCCGAGCTCAGGTAGAGGCTGGATTGAGGACTGATATCAGTATTCATCCGGATGGTGCCTTATATTTTGGTAGCAGGCTTTGTGTTCCCAAGGAGAAGTTCGCAGAAGATTTTGCGGAAGCTCACAGTTCAGCATATTCCATACACCCGGGGGGAAACAAGATGTATCAGGATATGAAGAAAGCTTTTTGGTGGAATGCCATGAAGAGGAGATAGCCCAGTTTGTTGCCAAGTGCTTAGTTTGTCAACAGATAAAGATTGAGCATCAGAGGACGGCGGGACTTCTGCAACCTTTACCGATTCCCGAGTGGAAGTGGGAGCCATTACCATGGATTTTGTTACGGCATTGCCTCGAAGTCTAAAGTAATAATGCTGTGTGGATAATCATTGATCGCCTCACTAAGTCAGCTCACTTCATACCATTCAGGGTGGGTCAATCAACGGAGGTTCTGGCAGACAAGTACATGAAGGAGATAGTTCGTCTTCATGGAGTTCCAGTCAGTATTGTTTCAGACAGAGACACCAGATTCAGATCCATTTCTGGAGAGTCTCCAAGAAAGTCTAGGGACTCGTCTGAAATTCAGTACATCATATCATCCTCAGACAACGGACAATCTGAGAGGACTATACTCCAGATTCTTGAGGATATGTTGAGGGCCTTGCATGATTGAATTCCAGGGATCATGGGAAGACCATCTTCACTTGCGGAGTTTTCTTATAAACAGTTATCAAGCAAGTATCAAGATGGCACCATTTGAAGCATTGTATGGGAGGAAGTGTAGGTCTCCGATTTGTTGGGATGAAGTCGGTGAGAAGAGACTATTGGGCCAGAGATCCTGATTCAGACAACAGAGAAAGTCAGAGTCATCAGAGATTCTCAGGGCAGCTCAGAGTCGGCAGAAGAGTTTGGGCAGATTCGCGGAGGAGGCCATTGGAGTTCCAGGCAGGAGATCATTTGTTCTTGAGGATATCACCTACCAGAGGAGTGATCCGATTCGGTATTCGGGGAAAGCTGAGTCCGAGATATATCGGCCCATTCGAGATTTTGGAGCGAGTGGGAGATGTGTCTTACAGATTGGCCTTACCTCCATCTTTGGACGGAGTGCACAATGTTTTCCACGTATCTCAGTTGAGGAAATATGTAAAGGATGATAGTCATATTTTGGATCATTCCGAACTGGAACTGCAGCCAGATTTATCATATCAAGAGCAGCCGATGGCCATTTTGGATAAAGTGTGAAGACACTAAAGAACAAGGCTATACCATTAGTGTTGGTGTCTTGGACCGGCATGCGCCAGGAGAGGCCACTTGGGAACGAGAGGACGTTATCCGAGAGCGCTATCCTCAACTCTTCACATCTTGATTGGTAAGACTCTTTCCTTCTATTCTTCTCTACCGTTATCTTCCATCTTATCCTTCTCTATCTGTTACCTTTCCTGTTACCTTTCACCTTATGAAATTTCGAGGACGAAATTTTGTAAGGTGGATGGATTGTAATACCCCGTTTCCGGAATACGTACTTAGTTGCGTATTCAGCTTTTCGATCGTATTTTTTCGATTTACTTTCCGTATTTGACCGATTTCAACTTCAAATATCATTTTCCAATATATTAGATTTTTATGATTTTCTGGATTTTTCTTTAATTAAAATAAATTTCTTCAAAACCGTGTCGACCAGTGTCGCTGATCGATTCCTGGAATTTTTATTCTCAAACAGTTAGGAATTTCTAGATGGTCCTTTAGCTTTATTTCTTAGAATCATATTCCCTACTTAAATACTTTTTCTAAGAATTTTATGAATTTATGATAATTCCAACGGAGTCGGTAGTTAACTGATTCGGGATTTTTAGTTTAAAACTATAAAGTATTTCTTAAAAGGATTTCACTATTAGTCTTCAAATCCTTATTCTTGATTTTTGGTAAAATTTTTGGTCATTCCGAATACTTGAATTTCGGACATTTTTTCAATAATCCCAAAATTCCACATTTCCACCTCATTTCCCACTCACTTCCCCATCTAATCCCACTCACTCTCTCTCTCTCCCCAGCCGGCCAAGTGGCCAGGTGAGGGACACCTCACCCCATCCCCTTTTTGCAAGAAAACCCCTCCCTTCCACCTTAATTCCACCCTCTTTACAAAATCCCCATCTTATATATATCTTTTCATTTGCAATTTACCCTTTTCTCCTTCACTTCAAGCAAAAGAGAAAACTCTCTCCCAAACCCTCTTCTTCCCAACCTAGACCCTAGCTCCAAGAACACCCCCAAGCTCTTCACCTCCAGCTCAAGCTACTACTTTGGAGCTTGGATCGTAGCTCTCTTCGTCGTCAAGGATCGCTTGGGAGCTATTCGTCAACCACACTCTTCCCGGACTCGTAGAGCCTCAATCAAACGGTCCAAGTGAGTATTTCACTCACCAAGACTTGAATTAGCCCTAGAACTTGTATCTAACCTCTTGTACACCTAGGTCACCAAAACCATGAATGGAACCATCAAACACAATTTCCAGAAAATCTGTTCTGTCACTGTTTTTTTCCCACGATTAGTCGACTTAACCTAGGAGCTAGTCGACTAGAACACTTAGTTGAAACTTAGTTTTCTGGAAAACACAGTATTAGTCGACTTAACCCAAATATCAGTCGACTAATCTTTTCTGGACATAAATCTCAACTCTCTGGAAATCCTATTAGTCGACTCCTGAATCCTCCTAGTCGACTAATCCTCCCTGGACCAGAATCCAACTTTCTGTATCAACGACTTAGTCGACTTAAGTATCTGTTAGTCGACTGGAGACCCCTATTAGTCGACTAACCCTTACCCTAGTCGACTAATTCTGACTGTGTGTCATAATTAATTTCTGTTCTGAATTTGGTTCTTATGCTTGTTACATGTATGTTATATCTTGCTTGTTCATGATTCGATACTGGCACTACATGACCTATAACTGCATGGATGTATCTCTTGTTACCTCATGACTTATTATTGCATATTCTCGTTTCATGAC
>JAVJIF010021057.1:0-58216 GCA_038442645.1 Agave tequilana
TAAAAGTACACCTCTGATCAAGGTAAGAAGAATTTCTTCATTATAACATCCGACGCCCCCGACGCTAGGATAGAGGAAAATGTTGGCTTCTAAGCCCACATAAGTCTTCGACAACTCATCATGCTGAGGGGAATAGCATGGCTAGCCCAACTCAAACGGTAGTTGGTAAAGGCACCTCAAATCCGTTGATAGCTGAGGGTTTGCTAAAAATCCTAAGTGGACTTGGCTCCACTCTTTCCTCCAAAATCCCTACCAATTCTCATCCACAGAATGGTAGGGTCTAAAATACAAACCATTACTAAGTTAACACTATACCTCTGGTAATGGAAACTTTTCAATATTCCTTGTCGAGTACAAATTTTGTTTGTCAACTCTACACGGAGTATCAAACTTTCAAATTTGCCAAGTTAACACTATACCTCTGGCACTTCAAATTTTCACTTGTCAATTCTCACCAATAGAATGACAGGTCCTCAATTGCTCTTATCATGAGTAATTCTTTGTCAAGTTAATACTACACCTCTGACAAATTACTGTTAAAGTTTACACCACACCTCTAAACAGTAATCAGGTTTCTGTCAGGTTTAATATTACACCTATGACAGTCATTTTCTTCAGACTTTCATATCGAAGCTGAAATGGATGATGCTAAGTTAACATTACACACTCTAGCATCAAGTCATTGCTAAGTTAAACAATACACCTATGGCCTGACTTTCCCTCGGACTTCCTCATACAAGCCGAGATGACCAATGCCAAGTTCAACATTACACCTCTAGCATTACCCTCACTGTCAAGTTAAACATTACACCTATGACAGTGACACTTCGAGTTAAGTTAATATACACCTCTGACTCACATCCTGTCAAGTAAATCACACCTTGACTCACATCCTTGTCAAGTTAACATTACACTTCTGACAAGACCACTTTCAACCCGTTAAGTTAATATCACCCTCTAACGGTAACAAACTTTCCTAGATTCCCCACGAGTCTAGTCTCACTTGTTATTCTCTCAACAGAATAACAAGTCTACCTAAAAACATTGTTAGGTTAATACTACACCATCAACAGTGTTTCCATCAATCCCCAGCTGAGCTCAATCAAGTTATCCCAAACACTTGATAAAAGTTCACCCTCCACTGGGGTACCAATTCTACTTGTCACTTTCTCTTATAAAGTGGCAGGTCCACCAAAAATTATTTCATCTCTGTCAAGTTAATATTACACCTCTGACAGTATTGTGAGAGTTCCTGAAATAGGATCTTCCCTACAAAGTTGACTTATTAAGATTATCATCATAATTTTGACAAAGTCAAAGATTCTTTGCTTCTATGAGTCTAAACTGAAGACAAAAAGTTCAAGATAATGAAAGAGGCAAAAAGAAAAAGTGTCACTTTTATTTATATCTAGGCATACGAAAGTGATACAAAACGCTCTCTTATACAATAAGATTGAGTGTTACAATTAAGGAGTACAAAGAAGTCCCTCTCTCTCTCAGAGGCCGTACTCACTCCTTGAAGCCGCATCTAATTCCAAGTGCACGATGTCTGAAGAAGTGCCAAACTGTGGCGACAATTGGAGCGGGTTGCACTATGGTGCATGACGTAAACATCGGAAGAGCCCTAGCAACTAAGCTAAGAGCAATGGTGTTCTTGAGGTCCGGTGGCGGCAGCAGAAAGCCAGGCAACCCTTCCTTCATGAGCATCTCTTTCGCCAGAAGGCCATCCAACGAACATGGAGTGTCCTTGATGTCACTTCTGGAGTGGGAGAGGAAGAGGATCCTATCTGCCACTGTATCCACCGTAACCTCCTCGCCGCCATACTTACCCTGACCATCCCTTGCCAGCAGGATGACTGGTGCAGTGGATCTGAAGAGACCTTGGCGAGGGTTAAGTCCTCGTCAGGGACATAATATATTCCCTTGTAGACGACGAGGACCATAATATATTCCCTTGTAGATGAACATCGAACGAGTTCGCCGACCGGAATATTCTTCCAGGGGCCAGCGAACCTGAAAAAGGACAATCAAGCCTACCTACAAGGAATAAACAAGGGGTTAGAAAATCTGGAACTTAGTATACTTCAACAAAGAAAACTAAGTGACAGACGCGACTATTGTCGAAGACTTCAGACGCGGGAATGAGCCCGCGCAGTGAGTCAAAATACCGCGTCAACAGAAGCAGACGCGAATCAAAACTGTGCCACACACAGGATTCAAACGCGGTCTCATTTTGCGCCCGCGCCTAAAACACAAGGCGCGAAAGAACTCAGACGCCGAAAATTGCCATCTCCCTGTCGAGGGAACAGGGGTTGCAAAATTCGGGTCTGAAACCTTCGGCCGAGTTGAATTCATCCAAGTCAGTGGCCTTAAAACGCGAGCTTTATGAGCAAAGTCAGCGCCAAGTGCCAAAGACTTCTGTACTCGCGTCCAGGGAAGTTTAAGTCGGTGGCGCAAATTCCAGAAGGAATGCACCAACTATGACTTCATGGAACCTCTTCAAGAGATGCCAAAGTGCAAACCTAGGTGGACTAGAAACATCACGGCAAGTCGGGACGGCATACCAGAGAGGCCTCTGTCAAGAGTTTAACTCTCTGCATTAGAGTATGGACATGAAAGGTGATCAGAGAGACACTTTGTCCTGAAGAGACCAAACAGAAGCATGAAAGCTCTGGGTCATCTTCTTCCCCGGAGTCGTCTTCATCCATGAAGACAGTACCCCTGTTAGAAACTCTGAAGAAGGCGGAAGTTCTCAGAGCAATCGTTCTCTTAAAAGAGAAAATAGTCTAAGATTGGGACTGCTAAAGAAGGCGAGCCCCTATTTATAGGCCGCTCTGGTAACCGTCATTAATGGTTCATCAATTGGAACCGTCGGCCTTAATGACCGCACGATTGTCAAAGTCTAATGGGAAGCTGACGCGTGGAGGGTCGCTTCGGGAAACGTTGAAGACGCTGGTCTACAACCGCCAGCGCCGGTTTTACATTAAAGGGTATTAACGCCCAAGTCCAATGAAGAACCGACGCGTGGACAACTGCTTCGGGAAACAACGGATGACCCGGTTTTCCAATCGTCAGTGAAGACTTGACGTTCAATCGTCAGTGAAGACTTGACGTTCAAAGATCTCATAAAATCTTTTGTATGTCAGGCCGCATGTAACGTCTGGAAGTTACATCGATACGCAGAGGGGAAAACCGCGTCCTGGAACCCGCGTCTCCTTTTCAGAATGAATGACGTCCACCTGCGTTCCAAAGGAAAGTCCGCGTGACTCAGAATCGCGTCCCTTCAGCAAACAGGCCATTTTAAGGGAAAGCACTTGACTCAGCAAAGGACTTAGTCCATTCTGAGATTAAGGGGAAAATACACAAGGCTGCGTCCCTCGCGTCCGCTCGAGTCGCGTCTTCATTGGCAGGACAGACTCGCGTTACTCAAAGCCGCGTTTCTCTCTGCGAGTTGACGCCGCCGCGTCTCCCTATGGATTGACGCTGCGTCTCATCAAAAGGACTTAGTTCTATCTGAGTTCTTATGAAAGATGACCGCGTCTCTCTATGAATTGACGCCGCGTCTCATCAAAAGGACTTAGTTCTACCTAAGTCCCTATGAACCAATGCGCGTCTCATCAAAAGGGCTTAGTTCTGCCTAAGGTCTATGGGTCAAACGCCGCGTTTCATTTAAAGAATTTAGTCTCACCTAAGTTCAGCATTCACAGTCAGTTAATCAAAGATTGTGATCAAGAGGTCGAATTCATCCACAGCAAGGCAACAAAGGAGGTGGAACCAAAAAACTTCAAAGACTTTTATTATATCAAAAATGATAAAAGCTAATACAAAACACTCTTAGTAAACAGAGTGTCCTTTTCTTTAAAAAAAGAGAGAAGGCTACAAGTCCTGGTCCGCCAAAGAACGGATTTGCTCTCTAAGGCGATGTATCTTATGTTGACGCGCCTTCTCAACCTCCATGAGAGCTCGGGCCCGCAGATCCGCTTCAGACAAAAATCCCTGCGCTTGCACTCGGAGGGATTCCAGCTCGGACGAACGAACAGAGAGGTCCGCTTCAGCTTGCGCCTTGGCAACCTCTAACTCCGCTAGCCTCTTTTCAGAGGTAGCAAGCCTCTGTTCGTTGAAGACAATCATGGCCTCAGCCCTGGCTATAACAGCCCGAGAGTCGAGGATAGCCTGCTTTTGGCCTGTATGATCGTCTCTGACTCCTCGGACTCAATCGCCAGCCTTTGGTGATCAGCCTGGACACGTTCAAGAAGACGAGTGCTATCGGTTATCTTCTCCTCCACCTCCTTCGCTCCTGCTCTTGAGCAACAAGGAGCCTGTTCAGCGTTTCTTGGGCTTCGTGGGATGAACCGGTACCATCCTCCAGGGATCGAAGCTCTCTCAGGTGCTGTCCCAGCTGATCCACCAGCAGCTGACTCGCCTGGGCTAGCGAAGGGCCTCCGGCCAACTTGATGTTCTCGACCTGGTTTCTGAGAAACATCTGGGCGAAGTCAAGGGAGCTACCCCTAGTCAGGACGAAATCGATGCATGTTCGCATCGAGGTAAGGAACTGCTGCACCGCCTGGCGTGTCAAAAGCTCCATGATATCATCATCCGAAGTGCTCCCCGATCCCCTTTCTATCACGGGTGGGGGATGTAGATCGGCTCTGTTGGTGCAAGAGTCGAGCTGACCACGGGTACGGCAGGAGCAGGAGCAGCCACTGGCGCTTCTGGGGTACCACTTCTACAGGAGCCTCCACAGCTGATGACAGGGTAGTGAGCTCGACCTCCTCAGAAACCTCAGCCAAGGCTTGGGCCGTGTGGCCTTCCGAAGGGACACTGACCGTCAGACTCTCTACCTGGGCCCCCTCAGTTCTCTCTGCAAGTTATCTCAACAATAGCCAGAATGGTAAAAAGAGAAACATCCGAGACATCAAAACTTCCTTACCAAGCTGGAGGTCCAGAGATGTCGAATCCTTGGGCGAACCTGCAGAGGAGAAGTCTCCCTGACTTCAGTGGTGGCCTCCTCTTCCTGCAGAGGAGAAGTCTCCCTGATTCAGTGGTGGCCTCCTCTTCCTGCAGAGTGAAGTCTCGGCAGCTGGAGTCTCAACTCCTTCCGGCTGGGTCAACTCTTGCATCATCTCCTCGATATGCGGGAGGTTGCAGCCTCGGTATCCTCAGCTAATCCTGCAGCATAAAAGGAGAATGTTAAAGCCTCCTCTTCAAAATGAAAAGGGAAATCAGGTCAGAAGGTGAAAAGAGTACCTTCAGCAGGAGCAACCGCTGGTGGTGACATCGTCGCCGGCTCACACCCATGTATTTCCTCCTCCGAGATGTGTGAGAATTTGTTCGGATCAGGAGGAGCGGGTTCGTCACCATAGTCGACCTCATCCTCAAAATCGCTTTCCTCTGCGGATGAGGAAGACCACAGTTCAACGTGAGAGGCCTCGGTAGCCGGAGCCTTGCCTCTAAACACCCCAGTGGTAGGGCTGGGGTCAACCATCCGAGGACTGGAGATGAAGACAGAAGGAGACCCAGGCTGTTGTGCCTCATCCCTCCTCTGAGCTGAGGAAGACTCAGGCTGAGCTGAGATCCCCGGAATCTCAACATCGCATCCGCTCATTATATCGACCTCGAGCTGCTCGGTCTCGTCAGTGGCGGTGGGTCTGTCAGCAGGCTCCCCTTCCTCTGCAATCCTGAGGCTCCTGCGGTGTAACCTGCGGGCATGGACTAAGGGAGTGTCATCCTTGTCCACCTCTTCCTCCCTCGGCTCCCCAACACCAGAAGGGATGTCCGCGGATCGAGAAACTGCAACCGTCAAGTCTCTCCGGACCTTCTTTGGGGCAGGCTCAGCAGTGGAAGTAGAGCCTTAACGACGCTTGCTCACCGCCTGTCGAGCCCTGGTTGGTCGCGGCTCCGCCCTTATTGGTCGCGGCTCCGCCCTTGTTGCTCGCGGCTCCTCCCTTGACCTTCTCCCGACCTCCCTCAGAGCCTTCAGGTACTGCTTGACGCCTCGCGAGCGTTTACCGGACTCAGACCTTGCTTCGAGATTTGCATTGATACTCTCAATGCATGAATACTCCGGAACAAAGTATGGTGTCTGGTTGACTTGGAAGTACCAGGAGCTGAAGCTGAAGCTCATACGGTACTTTGATCCCTCGATAGGTAGACGGAAAGTTGCTTCCGTCCCTCCGGCCACACTGTAGTACCAAGCCCGAGCACCTTCGAACAAGTTCCCTTCGAAGGCGAGTCGAGCATTGGGATTGCCGACGTAGAGTTGATCGTAGCCGAACTGTCGGGCGAAACGATTCGGCATGTACGGCTCGATTGTGCATGAAGTCCCTTGCCGGAAAAGCACATATCCGGGCCGAATGTTGATCAACCACCAGAAGACCCCCGTGGACAACCTCGTAAGTCATCTGGGCCCGCGAAATCAGTAAATAGATCCCCGAAAGATGCACCAGGGATCTCGGGAAGCAGCGATTGAGCTGGTAGTTCGAAGCATCTGAAATGCACTTCCGGACGAAATACATATAAGTATTACGCTAGTCCGAACCCTCCAACGCTGTACAAAAGGGGCGAAACCCTCACTCCAAGGCACCGGCGTCATCAGGGAAGGGCAGTGCATCACGTACCAAGCCATGAGGTACGTGTAAGGCAGCTCGATCCGAGGGTTGGGGCGCTTCACCGTCGGCTTCCCCTCTGAGTCAAGGATCGGCTTGCCATGGGAGTCGACAGCCTTCCCTGCCTCGCAGAAAGCCTGGGGTTAACGCCCGCAACCTGCTCTGAATGCCAGCCGCCACGGCCGGAAGAAGGGCTATGGGACTGTCATGGGCCAGGAGCACCGCCGGGTACACCACGTCGGCAACAATGACTTCATGTGGCAGCGTGGGCACCACACAACGCTTAGCCATAGCATGAAGAAGCCCGCCAACAATGCTCGATCGGAGATAGGGGTCCGGGCTTGATGGTGAAAGCTTCGAAGACCATGTCAGGTTCGAAACCGTCCTCGTTCGAAACCGTGGTGTAGAAGCCTTCAGGAGCCTGGGCGATCCTGTCGTCAATTTCCTTGTCGGAGCTGGGAGCCAGTCGGGTTATTGGATGGTCTTTCTTATTGACATTGTTGAACAAGTAACTGGCCCAAGACAGCTGCTCGATTCCTCCCGACCTCCAAGTGGTTATCTGGCCGCAAATATGGAAGTGACATAGCACTTCCCAATAAGTCTCGTACATTTGAGGAGACCCTTTCTTCATAAGGTTGAGCTCCTCAGTGGTTGGGATATATTCCTCATAGGGAGAATCCCCTGTTGCCAGCCCGAGACCTCACGCAACTCGTGCAGTGCAAGGCCCATCTCTCCGACGGGGTGAAGAATGTCCCCGTCAAAGAATTGTAACGCTCCAGGACCCCGAAGAAGTTCTGAGAACTCGGCGGGATGCCATACTGCACGGCCCTGACTGCTGGGTACAGTCCCACATGCTCTAGCAGATCTCCAAGATCGGCAAGGACGAAGCTCACCATCCTGCACCACCAATACTTCTCGGTGGAATGAACCCACCCGGGCGCACGGAACTCAATAGGAAAATCACCCTCCGCTTTCATAAACGCGTTAAGGAAGGTAGTGCCGAGTTTTGGGATCTCTCCAACTGGGAGCTCAGACTTGCGCGACCCGGGGAACAGGCCGAGAACCGCCCTATCATGACCATCATGACGGTATACCTTCTGGGAGCCCAAGTCACCGAGGGTAATCTCAGGGACGTATCGGGAAACGTCCCATTTCATCTTCCGAGGGACGGACATGTGCTGGAGATAAGACAGCGGAAACATCCTCTCCATGTCTGGAAGAAAAAATCTTCTATCCCCTATCTGACGGAGCCATCTATAATTTCCATCATACATGGAATAGCCGCCATCACCGATACGATCTCCGAAGAAGAAGGCAGGCTTCTCCAGCTTGACGCGATCATCCGTTGTGAATGCTGCATCGGTCATAAGCACCCGAAGGGTCGTCATATCAACATTGGAGAGCCTCTTCTGGCGCTCCTGCGACCTGTCAGCAGTCACAGGTACTGTCCTTCGTAGCACAAAGGCCAGATCACGGTCAGCACCACCTACATGTCCAAAGTGGCGCTTCTTGGCGAGTGGGGCAGAAGGGTGTGATACTGCAAAAAAAAAGGACACTTAATCAGACACCTTATCAGAAGCGAAAAAAATGCTAAGTGTCTATAGTCCAGACGCAGAAGAGATACTGGACGCAGGAATTATCAAATCCGCGTCCAGACCTGCGAATCTGCGTCCAGACGCAGAAGAAATACTGGACGCAGGAATTATCAAATCCGCATCCAGACCTGCAAATCCGCATCCAGGCGTAAGACCCGCGGGATCAAATCCGTTTTTGCAAACCAAGACTTATGAAAAATCTCTAAGTACTTGGGTTCAGGTGCGAGATTCATCAAAAACCTGCACCTGATAAAAAATCTTCAAGTCCGCGTTCGAACCCTTCACAATTAGAAATATTCTAAGTGAAGAATCCGAAATGCAGGACTCGCTGGCACCGGGTCATCAAACCCGCGCCTTGGTTATCAACTCAAAGACCGCGTCTGAGACCGCGTCTGAGAATCAAACACGGTTTGTTTTCTGTGTTGACGGTTCTGTGTTAATGGTTCTCCTCCAAAAGATATCTTTTTAGGGTTCCATGAGCTTCCAGTAATGGTGAAGTTCAAGCCTAAACGGCGTTATACCTGGGAAAAGGACTTCCTGCGCGGAGGAACCGCCCCTCTGGGCCTCGGTGACGGTCGCTCTTGAAGAGGATGCGGTTGGCTTGGTCTTAGGTGCCATTGGTGATTAAGAATCCAGTAATGAAGATGAACAGAGAAAGAAGAACTCTTTTTCTTAAAAACTCTAAACAAATGCGCTCGGAGAAGAAGAGGTATCTCTCTGACTGTTGCCATTTATAGGCACAAGGATTCGCGAAGATACGCGGCGCGTGGCTCGATTAGTTCTGCAGCGAGTCATCGCTTGACGCGTGGAACAGATCAATTTTAATGTATCGCGAAGATCGCGCACCATGGCTCTGCAGCGAGTCATCGCTTGACACGTGGAACAGATCATTTAATGAACCGGAAAGTCCGCGCGTCAAAAGGTGATGTCCCGTCGGTTCCCCAGGCCAACTGGCAGTGCAATCATGACATGGCACAGATTCGCACCCGACGGCCGCGCCTCTTCGATAGACATGCCCCATCATCACCGCCATAAATGCATTCAAAAAGTCGCGTCTCTCTAAGAAGTTTGCGTCTTTCCAGCCGGCTGAACATCGCGTCTGCTTTATGGAAGATCAGTCGCGTTTTTCATTTGCCAAAAGACGCACCCCATGAAAGTCGCGTCTGTAAAGCAGTACTATCTCTGCTCTTCAAAAAGAACTGGCGTTCAGTCCTTACTTCTGCAATCAGTTCAACAGTACACTGGCACAAGCAGACGATCGTCCACTCCTGGCTTAAAGCGCGTCCATGACAGACTAAAAGCAATCGGGGAGGTTTAGACTGTATCTAGACACTCAACACGATCAACTCTGGTGGCCTCAAAGAGTTCAACAGTACACTCACGAAGACCAACTCCAGATAAGATCAAACCCGGAGCATTAACAGTCCAGTCATAACGGCGAACTCAGCTAGAGTCCAAAGTATTTCGAAATCTGTCCCAGTTAACTACGGAATATCGAAAACTTTGGAGGGGGTTCTGTAGGCTGTCTAAAAATCACTAAAAGACAAGCCATTAAAAGCAGAGTATCAAGTTCTAGACGCGTGGGCTCGACACCCCCGTCTTAACATCAAGGCGCGTGGGCTCGACACCCGCGTCTCAACATCAAGGCGCGTGGGCTCGACACCCGCGTCTCGGTTATAACCGCCCTGGTTATGGGGCCAGTCGCCGCCCACATAGCGGGGAGGTCAGCCCCTCGTTGTGGAGCGTTTTTAGGGGGCACGTTCACCCTGGAACCCCTATAAATAGCCCGTCGCTATTGAAGAAGGGGTCGGATTTTCTTTAGTCAGACGACAACAAGACAGAGACAGGAGAAAGAGAGCTAAACTCTTCAACAAGCTCGCTGCGTACGAGTTGTCCTTTGCCTACCTTCTCTTTGAGAGTTTTGGTAGACAAGAGCTGTGTTACTCCTTCTACCAACCAAAGAGAAGATCCCTGACGATCCCGACGGTCGTCCGGTCAACGGAGAACAAGATTCACTCTCCACCGCCACACGAAGAACCCAGCATTAAACAAAGGGAGGATTCAAGACTCAACATCCTCCCTCCCTTGTAACTGGAAGGGAAACAGTTTTGTTGTAATTTTTCATCTGATTCAAGGAAATTTTACAGCACCTCTTTTCTTTTTTTCCGGCGCGTACATATATAGAGAAAATTGAGAACAAAGGGTGTGCCCTTTGGGTACTTGGAGTTTTCGCGCGCGAAAGGAGAGAATTATGCTCGCACATGCGTGCGTGCGCGCGCGCCGCCGCTGGCGACGGCCGGCGCCGGAGCCGGGCCGAGCTCGGGTCCGGGTTTAGGTTCGGGTTCGGGGTCCTTACCTGGCCTGGTTCTTTTGAACCGGGTGTCGCGGGTATGGTTACTCCGCTACCAGAACCAAACCCGATCCGCTCCGCTACCCGATCCGCTCCAGCCCACCCGCCAACGGGTGTCTGCGAACGGATCCGAACCGCCCGCCAACGGCTGTCGGAAAACCGTCGTGCGGTGGGCGGTTGGACAGTTGAACGGTTGCGACGGTTCTGTCCGAACTGTCGCAACTGTTGACTTTTGGCGGACGAGAATGCCCTCCCGGAGCGCTGTAAATAGCGCTCCAGATTTTCATTCTCAAACACACAAAAAATTCTAACTCTCTCTCTATTATCTAAGTTCTGATCTGCGCGAAGTGATTTTCGGCGTTCTGAACTGTGCTTCCAGCGTGAAGTAGGAAGCGACTTCCAGCGAGAAGTGGGAATCCGAAGCAATTTCCAAAGGAGATTCTGCAAAATTTTTCTGAAAGAGGAATCAGAAAATTCAACAGATTCTTTTATAAGAATTGTTGTCTGAATCTGGTACTTCTGAAGAAAGATATTCTTCTACCTTCCTTCGTCCTCAACAGTGGGTGCTCCTCCAGAGAGTAAAGGCAAATATTCGTTTGAAATTTGTCCTTGTACCGCTGCTTCAAAGATCCTGTGAAGGTACTGGTTGACTAAGGTTCGACCGTACGGTGATTTGGTAGTGCTATCCAAATACCGTGAAAGAGTGTTGTATCTTGGGAGACCATCGTCCATTATCCCGTTAGCACCGGTGCGGGGGACGTAATTGTCTTAAGGAGATTTGCTTTAAGCGTACCTCACTCTAAATACTGTATAAGTGGATTAAGTCCTTTATATAGGGGATATACTTTACAGTATATCGAGACTGACTTAGATTCAGTCTAATTGGTGCTTTAACCAAGGAAGGAAATTGAAAGGTGGTTCTTAAATTAAGGAATGTTCTATTGAACGGAAAACCTCCCACCTGATATTTGCCGACCTGGCCAATTAGATTGTTGATATCTCAGTGATCTTGATTAGTTGTCAGATTGATTCTTGTTAAGCAGAATATCCAATAATCTTAAGATAATTATCGTTTCTTACTTCTGTTCTGCTTGAACTTGCAGAAAATGTCTGAGACAAATCAAGATAGCACTAGCAAGGCAACAAACATGCAGCTCTAAAGTTTGATGCCTACTCCACTTCCTAACCCGAAGCCGGAGAAGCCAAGAAAATTCGACGGCACAGAATTCAAGAGGTGGCAACAGAAGATACTCTTCTACTTGACCACTCTTCATCTGGCCAAATTCCTACAGGAGGATCCACCATAACTCAGAACTGATCGGGACTCAGTCCTTGCAGTCGATGCTTGGACACAAGGTGACTTCTTTTGCCGAAATTATGTTTTAAATGGACTGGATGACTCTCTTTATAATGTCTACAGTCCTATCACTACGGCAAAGAAGTTATGGGCCAGTCTTAACAAGAAATACAAGACTGAGGATGCTGGTACCAAGAAGTTCGTCGTAGGACGATTTCTGGAGTACAAAATGGTGGATAGCAAGACTGTCATCAGTCAGGTGCAAGAGTTCCAACTTATCTTGCACGAAATAGAGGCCGAAGGTATGATTCTTCCTGAAACTTTTCAGGTTGCAACTATCGTGGAGAAGCTCCACCTGCGTGGAGAGACTTCAAGAATTACCTGAAGCACAAGAGAAAGGAGTTAAAGTTGGAGGATCTCACTGTGAGACTTCGTATAGAGGAGGACAACGCAAGTCCGAGAAAAGGAGCAGCAAGAACTCCTACGAAGTAAAAGCAAATGTGATCGAGGACTCAAAGGGGAAAGCGTCTTCTTCCAAAAGCTTGAAGAGGAAGAAGCCTTCCCAGGGGTACAAAGGCAAGGCTCAAGACGGCAGAAACATGCGCTTCAAAGGGACCTGTTACATCTGCAACAAAGAAGGTCACAAAGCAAATGATTGTCGCAGCCGTCTTAAGAAGAACAAGAAGAGCCAACCACAGGCGAACATGACCAACCATGAATCTCCAAGCCTTTCTGCTGTGGGTGTCAGAAGTGAATCTGACAACCAACAACAAGGATTGGTGGGTAGACACTGGAGCTACCCGACACATCTGCTCGGAGAAATTGTTATTCTCAGAATATCAAAGGCTAGAGCAAGATGAGCAGCTATTCATGGGTAATTCAGCTTCCTCAAAGGTTGAAGGAAAGGGCAAGGTCATCCTGAAGTGGACATCGGGGAAAGAGCTTACTCTTAACGATGTGCTTCATGTTCCAGACATCCGCAAGAATTTGATCTCCGGATCAATACTTAGTAAGAAAGGATTTAGAATTGTTTTTGAATCTGACAAATTTGTACTTACTAAGGGAGGGATGTATGTGGAAAAGGGTTATCTTGTTGATGGACTTTTTAAAGCCAATGTTGCAGTGGTAGATAAAAAGTCTGTGTATTTGTACCCGAAGCTAATAAATAAAGGAAATTCTTCTGTTTATTTGCTTGAGTCTCCTAATTTGTGGCATGCTCGATTAGGGCATGTAAATTACAAGTCTTTGAAAAACTTGTCTTATCTGGGATATATTCCTAAACTCAACTTGGAAGAAATTCGCAGTGTGAGATTTGTGTTGAGGCCAAGTTGGCTAAAAATTCATTTCACTCAATAGATCGAAATACAGAACCTTTAGGGTTAATTCATAGCGATCTATGTGACTTGAAGTTTATGCCAACTAGAGGCGGCAAAAAGTATTTTATTACTTTTATTGATGACTGTACAAGATACTGTTATGTGTATCTTTTAAACAGTATGGATGAGGCAATAAATATGTTTATAACATATAAAGCCGAAGTTGAGAATCAACTCAACAAGAAAATCAAGATTCTAAAATCTGATAGAGGCGGAGAATATGAATCGAATGATTTTAGTGAGTTATGTGCTAGTTTTGGTATAATACATCAAACTACAGCACCATACACTCCTCAGCAAAATGGAATTGCTGAACGGAAGAACAGAACTTTGAAGGAGATGGTTAATTCTATGCTCGTAAGTTCTGGAGCTCCGCAGAACTTGTGAGGGGAAGCTCTATTAACTGCAAATTATATTCTAAATAGAGTACCCCACAAGAAACTTGGCCTTATACCATTCGAGTTATGGCATGGAAGGACACCTCCTACCATTACCTCAAAATGTGGGGGTGCCTTGCAAAGGTGCTGGCACCATTACCTAAAAAGACTAAGTTGGGAGCAAAAACTATGGACTGCATATTCATAGGTTATGCCTTGAATAGCAGTGCCTACAGATTTCTGGTTCATAAATCAGAAATACCTGATATTCATGTAAACATGATTATCGAATCTCGAGATGTTGTGTTCTTTGAAGATATCTTTCCGTACAAACGGGAAGCAGATAAGACTTCTGGGAAAAGAACACACGAGATGGCGTTCAGGGACGAAAGTTCCGAGGAACCGAATGTAATGCGGAAACTGAACCAAGAAGAAGTCAGAGATCTAGAATCTCAAAATCTTTTGGTCCAGATTTCATAGCATACGCGATTGAGAGCGAGCCTCAAACATTTAAAGAGGCTATGTCAACCCCAGAAGCACAAATGTGAAAAGAAACTATAAATAGCGAAATAGAATCCATACTAAGTAATCATACTTGGGAATTGGTAAACTTGCCTCCTGGAAGTAAACCAATTGGGTGTAAGTGGATTTTCAAACGAAAATTAAAACCCGATGGATCTATCGATAAGTACAAGGCTAGATTAGTAGCCAAGGGTTATCGGCAAAAAGAAGGACTTGACTACTTCGATACTTATTCACTAGTAACAAGAATAACGTCCATACGGATGTTAATTGCAATTGCAGTATTGCACAACTTAGATATCCATCAAATGGATGTCAAGACTGCATTCTTAAATGGTGAATTAAATGAAGAGATATATATGGAGCAACCTGAAGGATTTATAGTCAAGGGCCAAGAACACAAGGTGTGTAAATTGGTAAAATCCTTATATGGTTTAAAGCAAGCTCCAAAATAATGGCATGAGAAATTTGATAGTGTCATGATCAAAGATGGATTCACTATCAATGAATGCGATAAGTGTGTTTACACGAAAACAGTTGGAAACGCATGTATCATTGTTTGTCTTTATGTAGACGACATGTTGATACTTGGGACTAATATTGAAATTATTAAGTCCACTAAAAGAATGTTATCAACAGTTTTGACATGAAGGATCTGGGGGTTGCTGATGTAATTTTAGGAATTAAAATTACAAGAACACCAGATGGAATCAGTCTATCTCAATCTCACTACGTGGATAAGATGATAGAAAGATTCAAGGATCATGGGATAAAAGAGAATACAAATTCTTTTCTCCCACATGTCCATCTTTATAAGAATACAGGAACTGGAATATGCCAGTTGGAGTATTCTCAGATTATCGGAAGTCTAATGTATTTGATGAATTGCACTAGACCCGATATTGCTTACGCTGTAAGCAAGTTAAGTAGATACACTAGTAATCCTAGTGATCTACATTGGACCGCTCTACTACGAGTATTGGGTTACGTATCACATACCAAGGAATATGCCTTGAGATATGGACAGTATCCACCTGTACTGGAAGGATACAGTGATGCTAATTGGATTGCAGATTCTGAGGAATCAAAATCAACTAGCGGATATGTATTTACTCTAGCAGGAGCAGCGGTATCATGGAAGTCTTCTAAGCAAACATGTATTGCTCGTTCCACTATGGAATCGGAATTCATAGCCTTAGATAAGGCTGGAGAAGAAGCAGAATGGCTTCGACAATTCTTAGAAGATATACCATTATGGCAAAAGCCAGTGCCCGCTATATGTATACACTGCGATAATCAAGCAGCTACATCTAGGACACAAAATGTTATATACAACGGTAAGTCTAGACATATTCGTCGTAGACATAATACCGTGAAGCAGTTGCTCTCAAATGGAATTATCTCTATTAACTTTGTATCGTCAAAGGATAATTTAGCGGATCCGCTTACTAAAGGTTTAAGTGGAGAGCGTATAAACTGCGCATCGAGGGGAATGGGTCTAAAAGCCTAACCTTACCGAGTCAGCTTAATGGAAACCTCACTTAGCGACTGGAGATCCCACGGACTAAGTTCAAGAGGGAAAACTAGTTATGATTGACTCAGCAAGTAAGCACTTGGGAGCTTGAGCCAATCCATTCCTAAGGTGCACATAAGTGCTTTTCTACAAGTGGATTAAGGATAAGCTTAACGCTTTTAATGATGCCTATATCTTGTTACTAAACAAGTGGAGTAGAGTAGACTACTCTTAATAGGTCCATCACCTATGTGAGTATAGAGTTGGGTCGGCTCTTTGGGAATTTCTATGGAGGCTGTTATTCCCTAAAGATACTCTCTGAAACCAAGAATGTCCAGGGCCAAAACGGACACAACCGAGAACCAAAGTTGATTTGGAAAGTTACTGTGTGAAGCTTGTTGACTTGGCTTACACTAACGGCTAACAGTTCAAGACCTAGTTCACTGATTAGCCAGTAAGTCCGATAAAGCTTTCGCTATGGAAAGTTCAAGACCTAGTTCACCTATCCTTATGCAGTTTCTTTTCTCAAGTACCTTTCACAATAGAGTCAGTCTCTTTGTGTGTCATTCCTTGAATCTCCATTCATTGTGGGGGATTGTTGGAATTGAAGAATATGAAGGCGAATCTTCGAGCTGAATTATGGCGAGATCCGTTGATCAAATCAACTGGATGATGGTTGGAATGTGTTCTCCTTCCATTGGGGATGAACGTGGTATATTCACATGTTCAATTCCGACTTTGAATGAATGAGATATTCAAGTCCAAAGATTGCCTAATTCAAAGCAAAAAACGGGACTAAAGGTAGCTTAAAGCATTTAATCCCACATTGGCCGTGGGATGGAAGCTTGTTGTGTATATATAGAGAAAATTGAGAACAAAGGGCGTGCCCTTTGGGTACTTTGAGTTTTCGCGTGCGAAAAGGAGGGAATTATGCTCGCACATGCGTGCGTGCGCGCGCGCGCGCGCCGCCGCCGCCGCCGGGCCGGGCGCGGGCGCGGGCTCGGCTCCGGGTTTGGGTTCGGGTTCCCTACCTGGCCTGGTTCTTTTTGAACCGGGTGTCGCAGGTATGGGTTACTCCGCTACCAAAACCAAACCCGATCCGCTCCAGCCCACCCGCCAACGGGTGTCTGCGAACGGATTCGAACCGCCCGCCAACGGCTGTCGGAAAACCGTCCGTGCGGTTGGGCGGTTGGACAGTAGAATGGTTGCGACGGTTCTGTCCGAACCGTCGCAACTGTTGACTTTTGGCGGACGAGAATGCCCTCCGGAGCGCTATAAATAGCGCTCCAGATTTTCATTCTCAAACACAAAAAAATTCCAACTCTCTCTCTATTATCTAAGTTCTGATCTGCGCGAAGTGATTTTCGGCGTTCTGAACTGTGCTTCCAGCGTGAAGTAGGAAAGCGGCTTCCAGCGAGAAGTGGGAATCCGAAGCAACTTCCCAAAGGAGATTCTGCAAAACTTTTCTAAAGAAGAATCAGAAAATTCAACAGATTCTTTTATAAGAATTGTTATCTGAATCTGGTACTTCTGAAGAAAGATATTCTTCTACCTTCCTTCGTCCTCAACAGTGGGTGCTCCTCCAGAGAGTAAAGGCAAATATTCGTTTGAAATTTGTCCTTGTACCGCTGCTTCAAAGATCCTGTGAAGGTACTGGTTGACTAAGGTTCGACCGTACGGTGATTTGGTAGTACTATCCAAATACCGTGAAAGAGTGTTGTATCTTGGGAGACCAGCGTCCATTATCCCGTTAGCACCGGTGCGGGGGACGTAATTGTCTTAAGGAGATTCGCTTTAAGCGTACCTCACTCTAAATACTGTATAAGTGGATTAAGTCATTTATACAGGGGATATACTTTACAGTATATCGAGACTGACTTAGATTCAGTCTAATTGGTGCTTTAACCAAGGAAGGAAATTGAAAAGTAGTTCTTAAATTAAGGAACGTTCTATTGAACGGAAAACCTCCCACCTGATATTGCCGACCTGGCCAATTAGATTGTTGATATCTCAGTGATCTTGATTAGTTGTCAGATTGATTCTTGTTAAGCAGAATACCAACAATTATTTTATAGATCAACAAAGTAAGTAAGACTTCTGCACTCTTATTTGTTAATGATAGAATGAATGAAAGTCTACTATCTTATATATATAATTTATTTGTTTTGTCTATTTTTCCTTCTTACAACTATCAGTAAGTGCTTAATGATCTGGATATCATGTAATTTAATTAGAAAGTAACTATAATAAGAAAACTTCTCTACATCAAAAGATTTTATCTTTTCAACCAGTATCCCATGAAATGAAAAACTATAATAAGAAAACTTCTCTACATCAAAAGATTCTATCTTTTCAACCAATATCCCATGAAATGAAAATCAATATAAAGAAAAACACCCACTTCAAGTTAACATTTAAGTGGGAAGAATTAAAGACTGATAAGAGAGGAGGAGAGAACTTCCAATAACTCAACGATGAACCAATTTAGAGTAAACGAACCTGACTAGAACTAAACTAGAGAGTATGAATTTAGTGAGTAGCACGAATAAGGATCATGTAAATTATTTAAAGAAACACACATGATCACGAACTAATTTCTCAATCAAAGAATAAATTTGAAATTTAAATTCATTATTGAACCCTACATCATCACAAGTCACAAGGGAGGGTTCTTTATGAGGACTTGCTCAAAATAAGACAGAAACATCTTATTTAAAATAATATTTCTGTTGCTCTATCTTTCGAACAGTCTATAATATTTTCATTATAATTTTTATTTTAGATATTTAAATGAAACATGGAAAATTTTGTTGGAAACTAGCCTTAATTATCTTTTCAACAATATGTTTATAATGGGTTTAATTCGAGTAAAATATTGTAAATAATCAAAAACTCCTTGTCGGGTAAAGATTTTGCAACATAACAGTCTTGACCAACCAGCCATATTTTGGTGATAACTTTTAATACAGATATCCAATAAAGACACGGTAAGAACTGTTAGAATGTAAACTTGATTATCTTTCTAAGCCATATGACATGATACCTATTGCTTTAAATATACTGACAAACTAACGTCAAATTTACAAATTTTAAAAACTGGACATATTTGCATATCTATTTCTAAAGTGCTCAAACTTTGGGTTGTTCTCGAATTCCTTTAATCTCTTCCACTAATTTGAATCATAACTAGTAATTCTCTTATTTAATTACTCTATTCACAATAAAATTATTTAGGTCATGAATTTTTTCGCAAGGAAATATGAAAAAAATAAAATAAACCAATGAGGCTCCCTTACTTCCCCTTTTCCTCTTACTCATAGTCTAAGATCCTAACCTTAATAAATTTCACAATTTTCATCTGAAATCAAGCAATATACTATGAGATCTAAGGATATACCATCAATAATTTGCAAGGAAATTAAAAAAATTAATGTGGAAATTCCCTCGCCTCCTCTTGCTCCATGGCCGGCCGTTGCCCATGGCCGGCCGCCGCCCCTGACTGCCCTGGCCTGCGAAAGAGAGAGGGAGAGGGAGAAAGAAATAGTGAGGAGAGAAATTGTAATAGATTAATAGAGATATTGAGAGAGAGATTAAGAGAGGGATGTGAGATTGATCTCTATTTCTTGATACATTTTGGGGCTCTTTGTTGGGTTCATCCTATTGAAAATTTTTTTTTTTTTTTTTTTTTGGGGGGGGGGGGGGGGTGAGGGAAATAATTGTCTCTCTCCGCATATTACTCCTCTTATAATTACATAATACTTATATTTAAACCCTCTCTATTTCTCTCGTCAAGCTATCTATGCACACACAAATCTAAGTTAAATCCTATCCATTGATCACACCCCCACATGCACACCTACCACACTCCATTAAACTCCCAATTAAATATTATATGATGGCATTTCAAATATACTTAAATGTGTATTTTTCTAATATTTAGCTAACATACGCTTATAACTATTAAATGCATACATATACATACATTCATACATGCACGTATTTCATATCACTTACAATTTGCTAAAATTTTCAAAATTCACTATCATAAAAAATTAATCAAATGATAATTTTTTTTAATATTCTATATAGTCATGTTAATCCAAAATTATAATATTAATCAAGGTTTAGTAATTCGGATGTTATAGTTCTTCTCCTACAAAAGTTTCTTCTTCGAAACTTAGCATGTTAGAAAAGGATAAGGGTACAACATTCACATTTCTTCTATTTATCATAATATTTAGCTTTCAATTCAATATCCTCTTCGATCTTTTACTATCGGTAATTCATTATTTCTTGATCGTTATCGTCGACTGCTACTACCGAGGAGAGTGAGAGTGAAAGAAAAAGGGAGAATTTTATCAAAATTGAGGGTTAAAATAGTATTTTTACCTCTCTACTGTTACAAGATAGACAACAACTAAGGAAAGGGGTATATTTTGTTCAAATTTATAAGATTTGAGGTGTCGATTAGAAAATATGAAGATTTTAGGGATTAACATAAAATTTAGAAATAATTCGAGGGTTGATATGACCATAACTCGATATTTTCTATATGTTCACATGGCACATCTTGAATCAACCACTCCATTCCCAGGCTCTCTCCTTAGTAGGGTGGGTCCAAATCCATTAATGCATCTCTAGAAAATCCTAATGCCCTTTCATTTAGCCCTCTCTCTATCCATCTATAGCACGAACCTCGGATGATCCAAGCCTTGATTAACAATATGCATAACTACACAAAAAAAAAAAAAAAAAACTAAAAGAGAGATCCCAATTATGTTTCTTTCATGAATTATAGAGAGAATATAATAATGCAAAGCACTTGGACAAAACGTTGGAGGGGACTTTAACTTTTTATGAAGTGGGGAGATCCTTAGAGACATGAAGGAATTAATGAATGTCGCGTTTTGTCCTTCTCAGTTTTCACAACAAACAGGGAGAGTAGGGGACATGAAAAGCTTATAGGCTCATATGTCAGAGCTAAAAAAATAGATTTTTGCCCACTTTTATTTAAGTGCCCCAGAAGGAATCAAGGCATATGAAACTTATTAGAGATAGTAATATAACATTAAATATTTTTGAGCTATCGCCATATCAACCCCCGAAATCTTTCTAAATCCTATATTAACCCCCCGAAATCTTCATATTTTCAAAAGACACCAAAAATCTTATAAATTTGGACAAAATATCCCCCTGCATTAGTTTTTCTATTTATAAACCAAAATATTCTTGGAATATTCTTTTTTAAATTCAAATATTCTAAAATAATTTGTGAACTTATCATTATACCATCATTTTTTCTTTCAATAAGCTCACTCTCGCTGCTTTTGTTGCTGTCGCTGCATGTTGCAGGCAGCGACTGCTGTCCGCTATGGCAGCTGTTGTTGCCTCCTGCCGCTGCCATCGCTGTTTGTTGCTCATGCTGTCGGTAACTGTTATCGTCGACTGCTATTGTCGCCAACATCCTGTCGTCGCTGCTGTTGCCGCCGGCATCCTGTCGACTGCTGTCGCTGCCGTTGGTGGGCCGACCAATGGTGATGAGTGAGTGAGAGAGAGAGAGTGAAAAAAAGAGGGAGAATTTTATCAAATTTGAGGGCTAAAATAGTATTTTTTTATCTCTCTAGCGTTACAAAATAGACAACAACTAAATGAGGGATATTTTATTCAAACTTATAAGATTTGAGATGTCGGTTTGAAAATATATGAACATTTTTGGGGTTAATATGGAATTTAGAAAAAATTCGGGCATCGATATGACAAGCATCCAATATTTTTATATGTTCACATGGCTCATCTTGAATCAACCACTCCACTCCCATGCTCTCTCCTCACTAGGGTTCAAATTAGTGCATCTCTTGAAAACCCTAATGGCCTCTCATTATGCCCTCTCTTTATCCATTTATAGTACTAGCCTAGGATGATCCAAGTCTTGATTATTGCTACACAATATGCCTAACTATAAAAAAATAAAATAAATTAAAATAAAAGAGAGAACCTAATTATGTTTCTTTCATGAATCATAGAGACAATGTTTAGTATAAATTACTTGGACAAACTGTTGGAGGGGGGCCTTAGACTTTTATAAAGTGGGGTGAGATTCCTTGAGACACGAGGGAATGAATGAATGTTGTGCTTTGTCCTTCTCATTCATGTGGCAGGCAAAAGGCTTCATTCAATCAAATCATTCTCAATGTACAGTTTTGTGCACAATAATACAAGGCTCACATTTAGATCTTAGTAGACCTAGATTCACATAAAAAAGTGATCAACTGTTTCATCTTGCCCCCCCTTCATTTTTTGAGTGAAGGACGTTCTTTTGAGAAATTTTCTGTTACGTTTGATTTCATGTGGCTCTACAGGCTTTGGATGCTTTTGTTCCCTGTGCTAAGGTACGAGGAAAAGTTTCTGGCTTTTATAGGAGCAGTAGAAAAGAAAGCAATGGTGATCATGTTGCTGATCAAAGAGCAAAGAAGATTAAAAATCCTTCAAAGTTAAAGAAGGCCATGAGTATACTTTGTATGCAGAACATCTGAAACTGGATGGGATCAAGACAAAATGCTGATGTGAGATCAAATGTGTGGGGGTCCAAACCAACACACATAAAATATTTTACGAACCTTATTTATTTCATTTCTCAAAGCCCATAAATTATAAACTTAATACTTGTCCTCTTCTGTCGCTTTCCTTCTTTTAACGCATTTTATCATTCGCATTTTATCATTCTACTTCTTCTTTGACATTTTTTTTCAAGAATTATCGTCTCAAATCACTTTAGATCTCAAATCACTTTAGAAAATAAATTTAGGAGAAAAATTTGAAATCACATATAGATTGTGTTGGATTAACTACATATAGATTGTGTTGGATTAACTTGGAGAAATTTCAAATCATCATAAAGAAATTCTATAAATAAAAACTAGTCCTTCCGAAATCATCCTGTGTCACCTTTTCTTTTAAAAATTTTAATCATATTTTTCTCATATTGTGTTTCTTTGAAAACTAGAGTTTGAAACTTAAAACTTGCATAAAAATAGAATTGAAAAATGAAGGTAAGTTTGTCCTTTTAGCTCTATTGTTAACAGATTATGATTGTATTTTTCTGAAAAAACTATAGGTGTAACACCCGGATTATTAACCCCATTTAATAATATAAATCTTGGGTATTAAGACTATATAGAATATGAGGGGGAAAAAACTTTGATATTGATTAATTGGGTCTGTAATTAATTTCAATAATTTTAAAAATTTTGAGTGGTATGTATGAATATACATGCATCAAAGTTATTGTGCACATAGTACTTCAATGTATAGATATAATAGTATTATACATGAAATATGTGTATTTATCAAGAAAACACAACCATGAGAAATTTTTATATATATATTTTTGTTAGTGGAGAGAGTAGGTGTGCATGAGAGGGGAGATCAAGAGCCTAGATCTTCTTGATTTGGGAATTGGACACTTGAATGAAATTAGTTATGACAAACTTGTAAAATTAGATGGGTATGGATCTTAAAAGAGCCAAAGAGAGTTCATCATCTTCATCTTGGAAGTCACTTAGGAATCCGAGTTGTAGAATTTTCACTTCCTGCTGGAAATCACTTCGGAATCCGAGTCACAGAATCTCTCTTCTGAATCTGAGTTGTAGAAGAAATTTTTTGTTTTTACTGTGTGTTTAAATGAGAGAAAAGGAGCGCTATTTATAGTGCTCCGGGATGGGAAAATCCGTCCGTTCCCGACCGAACGGTTGCAATAATTTGGTCTGAACCGTTGCAACGTTCATTTCAGACAGAAACCGCCCAACCGTTCCCGGCGGTTTCCTGTCAGCCGTTGCGCTGTTTAGGTTCGGATCTGGATGGCAGAGCGGGTACGATCCGCTGTACCCCATACCCGTGAGACCGGTTCAAAAAGAATCGGACCGGGTAGGGAACTCGAACCCGAGCCTGAGCTCCGGCACTAGCTCCGGCTCCGGCCGCCGCATGTGGCGCGCGCGCGTGTGGGCATGGTTTCCCCCTAATCGCGTATGAAAACTCTAAATACCCAAAGTGCACACCCTTTGTTCCCATTTTTCTCTATTTAAATACTTCAAACTTTCATCTCATGGTCATTGTGGGACTAAATGTTTTTAGCTACCTTTAGTCCCCTTTTGGCTTTTGAATTAGGTAAACTTTAGACTTGAATATCTCATTTATTCAAAGTCGGAATTGAACATGTGAATATACCACGTTCATCCTCAATGGAAGGAGAACACACTCCAACCATTATCCAATTGATTCTATCAACGGATCTCGCCATAATTCAACTCAAAGATTCATATTTAATTCTTCATATTTCCCAACATTTAATAATATAAATCTTGGGTTATTAAGACTATATAGAATATGAGAAAAAAAACTTTGATATTGATTAATTGGGTATGTAATTAATTTCAATAATTTTGAAAATTTTGGGTGGTATGTATGAATATACATGCATCATAGTTATTGTGCACATAGTACTTCAATGTATAGATATACTAGTATTATACATGAAATATGTGTATTTATCAAGAAAACACAACCATGAAAATTTTATATATATATAAATATATATATATTTTTAGTAGAGAGAGTAGGTGTACATGAGAGAGGAGATCAAGAGCCTAGATCTTCTTGATTTGGGAATTGGACACCTTGATGAAATGAGCCATGGCAAACTTGTAAAATTAGATGGGTATGGATCTTAAAAGAGCCAACGAGACTTCATCATCTTCATCTTCTCCCTAAAGAAGAAATCTCCATGCTAAGCCCTAAAACCCCTCAAAATTGAGATCTCTTCAACCTCTCTCCCAACCTTTCCCTCTCTTGATTTCTCTTCCTAATTCAATTTCTTTCTTTTTCTCTTGTGTTGGCCAGTCATGGCACCGGCGGCAAGGCGGAGGTCCAACGACCACAAAGAAGAGGAAGAAATCTATAGGTGAGAGAGATCTTTTTTAATCTAAGTCTATTTATTTTTTTTTGAAATTTTCAGAAACAAATTCTTATAGTATGTAGTGATTAACTTGTATCATCTAAGAAAGTTTTTAGTTTATGCTCCCTCATATTTTTCTTGTAAAAATTCTAGACAAAACAATCATTTTGAGTAAAATAGTAGATCTTTCTTATAGGTACAGAAATCTGTTAAACATCAGAACATGTAATATTGGGCTCATTTCACCAGTATGTTAGGGCTAAATAGCATAGTATTATATACTCTTGGAAAGACAACCGAGTCTACTTTCCAACGGTTCATATCATGTCCCTGTTGGATACTCGTACCTTAAGTTATGACTAAAATATTGCATGTTGGTTGAAACTATCGTGCTGCAGAACTCATTCACAACTGATTAGTTTCTGAATATTTAGAGCAGTTTAGTTAAATAAAGCTTATCATGTAATATATCAATGGAAAGGTAGTGGAGTCTAGTTTCTAATAAATCTTTTATTCTTCCATTTCAATATGTAGAATGAAAGTTATTATAAAAACTATATTAGTTGCCTAAAAAGACTGAGCCATAAAAATGTGTTTAAGCAATAAGTTCATGACTAGTGACTACTGCTAAATCAAACTACTTATAGTATGTGATATATTGTCTAAGAGATATATAGAGCCATAAGAGTCCATCTTTCAGTGGCTTATGTCGCGTCCCGTTCGGATGTATGTGATAGAGACTTTGTCTAGATTGAGGGATTTTTGTCAGAAATGAATGGTAGTTGTAGAAAAAGTGATTCTTGTTGATATAGAAAAGGTCCCATAAACCCTTAATGTGTAGAACTTAAACTTCAAATTCATTAATTTACAAAGCTAAATTGTGTCCTTTAATATCTAAAAGAGAAATTTTGAAAACACAGAAGTCTCTCAATTAAACTTAAGCCGTCCTTTCATTAAAATTTTGTATACAAAGAAGATGAGATTGTACTCCGAATGTCTACAGCTATAATAACTTGATTGATACTCTAAGAAAGTTTAAGTGGTAGAAAGTGTTCATAAAATCTTATGATCTTTTAACAAAAAATTTAATTTAGCTATATCCGAAAGTTTGCAAATAGAAAAATATAAGTCATGGAAGCCTCAAAGGATATCTTGACCCTATAAGAAAGATATAGTACGTTAGAACTCTCCTATCGCTCGTTTTGAATATTCATTGTTAATTAAACAATCTCCTCTAACTTTCTTCCCAAGCTACGAAAATTTTAGGGGAACTCTATTAAGTAACAAGAGAAACCACGAATACAATAAGAGTATAGTTTAATACATAACTCAAGTGTAGTCTAATTTCTTATTTACTTACTTTGACACCTATTTGATAAGGTAATTATTTGGGTATGCCATATCTGTAAATTCACATCATCCCTAGTTCCTTTGATCATCAGTACTTGAACTCCTTCTAGACCCTTTGGACTATATTACAGTAGTGTTGTATACATTATATGTACTTGGAAGTGAAATACTCAAGTGACTTCTCCAACACCACTATTTTACCTCCTAAATCAAGACTTGTGTATTTAAATTCACAAATAGTACACCTTAAAATGTGAGTATAATAGGTGAAGCTTGAAAAATATAATTACAACTGTAGGAAAACTTCTATAGTGAAATGATTTAATGGCTATTCAATGAGTGGGGAGGCCTGAATTGTACATAGAATAGTTGAGAAATTTGTCAAAGAATGTTAGATCAGGTTATGGGCGAGTAACCTATGTTTATCATTCTTAAGGATCTTTTGTGCATAATTGATAAATTCTAGTAAGTTTCGGTTCAGCTTTATCACAAATAATTGCACTGCAAGTTGATAAAATCTTTCTAGTATCTTCCACTTTAATTCCGCATACTGCATTAAACTGAGTTATCCATGTCGCAAAGGAATGATATGGTTTTCACATGTAGGATGGAAAGATTTTGTGATGGTTCATTTAGGGCCGTTTGGTTAAGGGTGGAAGTAAGGAAGTGAGGAATCGAGGAAGTGATAATAATTCCTTACGGAACTAAGGAATTGGTTAGTAAGTTTTCCGGTGTTTGGATGTTGTTGGGAAGTGTGGTTTGGAAAATGTTTTGTCTTTTCCGGTGTTTGGATGGTAATGTGAAAGTGAAATTGAAAAAGTTGACCATAAAGTTGACTGTAAAATAATATTAAAATAAAAATTAATTATGAAAAATAAAAAATAGACTGTAATTAAAATACAAGTGAGATTTACATGAACAAAAAATTAACTATTTTATGCTACAACTTATTACAAATTAGATTTACATGACCACAAACTTAACTGTAGCACTCTAGAAGTGAGGAAATGATTGTGTAAAAGAGAAAAGAAAAAAGAGTTTTCTTATTTTTCTTTTCCAATGTTTGGATGGATAGGGAAGTGAGCAATTATACTTCCCTATTTCCTTACTTCCGCCTACTTCCTTGCAACCAAACAGCCATGAATAATTAAGTTAGCTCATTGAATGATTGAAGGCCGATACAAATTTGGGTTTAGAAGTCAAGTATTCATCTATGACTATGAATACAACCATTAGCAATTAAGAAAGATAAGATAAAACTACATTCTATAGTAAGACGCGTATGAGTTAATCTTGTATATACTAACTTAATTAAGTACCCTCGTACTCTGACTTCGAACATCTAAGCCTCTTATCAATTTACATGTGAAGAGGAGTTAATTAATTAGTGTAAGAATACAAAGAAGATATGATGGCATAGTTAGTAAAAAAACTATACGAGTGTATAAGTAAAATTTAAAACTCAAGATGTACTAACTGAAAGTGACTATGGTCAAGTGGATTAATTAACTTTACCAGTTAAATAATAGGATGTATGAAATGTGTAGTATAACTAGCTACAAGAATTACTAGTACAAATTAGGAATATATGTATTAAAAGTGTAATCAATGGTAAACGAAACATTGAACGGTTAACATTGATAATATTTTGTGTGTAAAATGATTGTTACATATGAATGATACTGAAACATGAATGTGATTAAATGTGACATGATGTATGCAGTTATACATGCTCATAAGCATACACCTCTATTTGGATACGCAGTTGTTGATAATATGAATGAGAACTCAATTTATATGAATGGGATACGTAGATCACTTTACTGTTGACTTACAACTCATGTGTGAATGTATAACCCGTGAACCATATACATCTTATTGATAATAGAATTATTAAATAGAAAGGTGAACTGTAACTTATATTTGCATACGCATATACTGTGAATTACATACATTCTCCAGTAATAGAAGTGATAAGCTGAAATCAATTATAATAAATGGTCAAATTGTTGTAATATGATAAATTAATTGTTATTTGGGTGTATGTATACACATGCAGTGAACCACATGAAATTCTTCGGTAATGGAGTTGATGAGTTAGAAAGAAAATCATAGTGTTTAATTGATATTCATATCATATCACATTGGTTGCTATTAGCGTGTAAATATAAACATGTTTTTTGCATTCATTCTCATTAGAGGAAGGGATCAGGCGGGAGCCAGTAGGAGGGAGAAGAGGATGTTATTGTTATATGATATTTATACATACACACACGTATATATATAGGATGAAGGGGCCGGGCGGGAGCCGATAGGAGGAGGAAGACGGTGTTATTGTGTTATATATCTTTATAGAAGGAGGAAGGGACCGGGCGGGAGCCGGTAGGAGGGAAAAGACTGAGAATTTTCACACTTCACGTGTGATTGCATATGCATATGAATAATGTATAATATGTATCTCATTATATATGACATGTGAATGTTGTGAAGTGTAATGTGATATTGCGATATGTGAAGTGTGATAAGATTACATGATATAAAAGTATGTTTTATGATGCATGTGTTATCTGAATGCATAAAATATATATAAGATAGTGGAGCGCCCGTGCATGATATATGAAATACGTATGTGATACATAATTTTAATACATAAGAAGAATTTGACAATAAACTATAATTACCGAGCTAATATTTTACTGAACTTATAGACCATGTAACATGTGGCATAGAATACGGGAAATGTCATAAGAAATCAATGACCAAAAGAGTCAGACCGTCCCCAAAGATTATAGAGCCCAATTGTTTCATCATATGTTATTGATTTTCTATTTCTCTTATTCATCCAGATCTGCTCTATTACTCAAAAAATCATGCTTATTATTGATTATATTCACAATTCTCTGATTTTCTTCTATCCCTACTCACTGAGCTATTAAGCTCACCCCCTCTCAGTTTCATGTTTTCAGGTCGCGTCATGGTGGAGGACCAACTTTAGGTTTATGCATTTTGTAGAAAATTTTTGTAATAATGAAAGTATTGAGAATGTAATTTAGTTCTTGTCGTATATGTTCATTATCCTATTTGACGTGTACCTATAACAAGTGTTAGTATTGTGAGATGGATAGTCTGAATCTATGTATTGTATGGAGATATGAGTTTAGTTATGATTATGATGAGTTGGAGTTAAAGATAGTTTGGCATTATTCTATGGATGCCGAACGAGAGGGGTGCTCTCGAGTATTTAATTATTGTGTTTTCATATAAATAGGCCGTTATGAGCCGAAATATTATTATGATTGCGTGGGTGATTGTTGAGTTTGGTTTATATGCTTGGATTGAGAATAAATAGGTTGGTGTTGGCCGAAATTATTGTGATATGAAATGTATATTTGAACATATCAGTATTTACAAAAGAGACGCTGCTGAAATTTTCAAGAATATTGGAGATGAGAATGATAATCTGTTGATCAATATACATGTTCATGTATATTGAGATTTTTAGAATGTGGGACCGTTACAATAGGGTATTTATGTGCAATAAAAAGAAGAATAAAGTATTTAAGTGTAGTATCTTTGAAATTTTAGAGTATTTGCAATTTAGCGAAAATATTTATATTTTCGCCACTGTTGTGTTTAATGTCTTATTCTTTCATCATCTTATTAACTCTAGGTATAAAAAAAAAAAAAGAGTATTAGGTTAAGTAACAGACGGACCATCATTAAACTTAGTCAGATCTCTATGAAATGAATTAAATAAAAGCAAAGGTTGGAGGTTGATTAGGTAGCTACACACTCTAATCTTATTCTAGTTTATCACACAATTAGAATGCAAGGATTGTAACACAGAAGAGTCTCATGCTAAGGGAGTGCGCCTGGTTTCATGAGTTGTGTGACTTCTTGCATGCCATAATGAAACTAAGGTCTCTCCCCCCCTTCTCTCTCATTAGAAGTCATTAAAAAAAAAAAAAAACTAAATTCTCTCTTTCTCAAAGGCATCTTTTTTGGTCAGTGGTGGTAATTATTATTCCTTTGAAAAGGAGCTTTTAATCAAACTTAAAGTATGAAGATGGAGATTTTCAACATCTTAAACGTGTAGTGGGGCAAAGCATCAAGAAGAGAGGTTGGTTTAACCAATAGAAGCAAATCTAATGCCCATATGCATATTCTCCCAAATAAAGTGAGTAAATAGATATTATAAGTTGATGGATGCTAAGAAAAGTGAAGAAAAAGAGTGCAAAAGGAGATTAAAGTATAGCAAGTTCAGACTATGACTACTCAATTCATATTTATCTTCCTAGCTTCTATATATTTTTCTTTTTTCTTTTTTTTCAAGACAAAGAACGGATCTCAAACTTGAAAACACTAAGCGATAGTCATCTACATCTGTAGAGATTGGATTCAGATCTAGGAGATGGACCGGAAGTCATTTTTGGGTTAAACCGCTTACTTAACTCGAGTTACGCCCTGAATTTATTTAGGTAGAATTGATCAAGTGATGTTTTGTCACATGTTCAAGACTAGACTATGATCTTTGTTCAAAAAAAAATAGTAGAAGGGAGATAAACATGGGCAAAAAAAAGAGAGTTCAAAACCAAAATTTTGAGTCAGATTAGGTTTGAGTAATCAAATAATCGGGCCTCATTGTGAATCTTTTGGGAGGTTAATTTTCCCTTTATTTTGGTTTGAGTTTGGGCAATGGTTAATTTTCTAGTTTGATAAAAGAAATACAATTAACAAATGTAATTACCTAGGGATTTGCTTGAGAAAAAGTTGCCTAAGCTTATTTGACAACATACTGTGTTCAACTTGACTCGATGTTTAAAAATTGGAGATTTCTAAATGTAATGACAAAACAATTTTATCATCAAAATGTCTCACATGAAGAAATTAGAAGTATACTTTGAATTTTGGCTTTTATCGAAATCGAACTGAGCGGTCAAATCTAATTTGGGTTAATTTACATATTATAGTGTTTGAAATGTTTTAATTTGAACTATTTTTATGTTTAACACAAATTATGTTGTGCGCACCGACAACAACCAACAGAGAATCACACAATCTTCAGCACAAAGAACAGCCCAAATCACACGAAGAACACACAATCCCAAACAACAGATCTAACGAGGTTCGGCCTCAATGCCTACGTCCTCGGGGCAATCAATGGAGAGAGTTTTCAATTTTAGGAAGATGATTACAATCGCTGTAGATCTCTCTGAATGCAAGAGTATCCACAGTTTTTCTCTTTCAAGGCACTAAACCCTAGAAAATTACACTTAGGGCTTAAATACTCAGTTTCCCGAAACAGCAGTTTTCCGCCCAGACCCGACCATCGGTCGACCGGACGGTCGACCGAAGAAACCCGAGAGCACAGACCCTGTATTCCGGTCGACTGGCCGGTCGACCCAGAAAACCCGAGAATTGGGTTCCTGCAGTCAGAGCACTTCGGTCGACCGGGCCGGTCGACCGCTCAAATCCCTGTGCATGCTGTGCACGTCGGTCGACGGACCGGTCGACTGACTTGCCTGTCTTCGCCTGTCTTCTGCTGCTGCTTCTAATTTTCTGCCCGCTGTCCCTTTGCCTTTCGTCGTAGACTCCTTGGCAATCTTCAACAGCACCTGGCATGACATCAACTCCCCTACTATACTCTCTCCTCCAACAATTCTCCACCTCGGTGAAGATTTCCAAATCTGAGCCGAATCATCGACTCGATAGCGGCTGCACCAACCTGGTTGCCTACGTACCCCTTGCCCAAGGGATCAAGCCGTCCGTAGTTCACTCAAATGAGCTTCAGCAAGCTCAATTCACCTGAAGGATATGAAGCAAGTCTTTGCAGTGTGCAAACTTTACTCCCGACACCACCTTTGTAAGCATATCGGCCGGATTCTCCGAAGTGTGAATCTTCAACAAGTCAATGTCACCTTCTTCCAGAATCTCCCGAACAAAGTGATACCTGACATCGATGTGCTTCGTCCTTGCATGATAGACTTGGTTCCTTGCCAAGTAAATGGCACTCATGCTGTCACAGTTTATCTTCAATATATCCTGTTCCACGCCCAAGTCATCAAGCAATCCCTGAAGCCAGATTGCCTCCTTCATGGCCTCTGTCATAACCATATATTCAGCCTCTGTGGTCGACAACGCGACGGTAGACTGAAGTGTGGAGCGCCAACTCACCGGTGCCTGCGAGAATGTGAAGACATATCCCGTCGTCGACCGGCGTTTGTCAAGATCACCTGCATAGTCTGAATCAACATACCCTATGCACTCTTGCTTTCCGGTGTCGTCCTTCTCGAACACTAGGCCTACATCAACAGTTCCCTTGATGTACCTCAGAATCCATTTCACAGCTTCCCAATGACCCTGTCCAGGATCATGCATGTATCGACTCACCATGGAGACTGCCTGTGAAATATCTGGCCGCGTACACACCATTGCATACATCAAGCTACCCACCGCATTGGCATATGGAACATAAGACATATGCTCACGCTCTTGAACACTCCTTGGAGACATCTTCGCTGACAATTTGAAGTGCGGCGCCATTGGTGTACTAACAGACTTAGTATCCTTCCCGATATTAAACCTCTGCAGTACCTTCTCCAGATAGCCCTTCTGAGTCAAACTTATCCTGCCAGCTTTCCTGTCTCTTGTGATCTCCATGCCCAATACTTTCCGTGCTTCCCCCAGATCCTTCATCTCAAACTCTGATGACATCATCTTCTTCAGAGAATCAATAGCAGATCTTGACCTAGAAGCAATCAACATATCATCTACATAAAGAAGTAGATAGATATATTCACCTGATGGTAACTTATTGTAGTACACACATGGATCGAAATGGCTTCGTGTGTACTTCTTCTTCCTGATAAAGCTATCAAATCGCTTGTACCACTGTCTAGGAGACTGCTTCAAACCGTACAGCGATTTCTTCAGCTTACATACTAAATCTCCCTTCCCTGCAGCTTTGTAACCTGTGGGCTGTGTCATGTAGATCTCCTCCTCAAGATTGCCGTGGAGAAAGGCGGTCTTCACATCAAGTTGGTCCAGTTCCAACTCATTCTGCGCCACCAAAGCCAATAGAATCCGAATAGACGAGTGTTTAACTACCGGGGAGAACACCTCGTTGTAGTCGATTCCTTCTCTCTGAGCGTAGCCTTTAGCCACCAACCTTGCCTTGTAGTGCACTGTATCTTCTTGAAGAGATCCTTGCTTCTTAGCAAATACCCACTTGCACCCTATGGCCTTCTTCCCCTTGGGCAACTTGGTAAGTTCCCATGTGTTGTTCTTATAAAGAGATTGCATCTCTTCATTCATGGCCTCTTTCCACATCTCTGCTTCCGAACTGATCTCAGCTTCCCTGAAGGTAGATGGAATAGCCTCTTCAACAACTGGGAGTGCATACGCGACGACCATATCAGTGGTGAGCCAACCCGGTCTCCTAGTATTCCTCCGTGGTCTTTCAACTGCAGTAGAATCTGGAACAGTACCCATGACCTGCTCCTGATCCTCTTCAACAACTTCAGCATCTTCTTCTGCAACTTGATCACCTCCCTGTGTCACCTCAGGAATGATCCTCACTGATACTGAATCCTCTAGAGATGGTGGATCTGCATCACTCTCCACCTGCTGCAATAGCTCCTTGGTCTTGCTGGTCTCCACCTGCTTAGAGACCGTAGGCTTCATCAGTGAAGCCTCATCGAATGTGACATCCCTGCTGATTATGAATTTGTTGTCCTTTTGGTCCCAAATCTTGAACCCCTTGGTTCCTCGCTTGAAGCCAACGAACACCCCTTTCTTTGCCCTTGGGTCCAACTTGTCTTCTCTGACGTGGTAGTAGGCTGGACATCCGAAAACCCGTAGCAAATCATAATCCTGAGCAGTTCTTCCTGACTAAGCTTCAAGAGGAGTCTTCCCCCCTATTGCAGACGACGGCAACCTGTTCACAAGGTGGCATGCATACCCCAAAGCTTCAGCCCAGAACTTCTTTGGCAGTCCTGCATTGGATAACATACACCGAACCTTCTCTAGCAAAGTTCGGTTCATCCTCTCAGCCACCCCATTTTTTTGCGGATTCTCCGGTACTGTGAAGTGTCTCTCGATACCCTCATCAAGGCATAGCTGTAGGAACGGATCGGATTTGTACTCCCCTCCATTGTCAGAACGGAGAACCTTGATTTTCCTTCCTGTGCTTCTCTCCAGATTAGCCTTCCACTTCACAAACAGCTCTAGGACTTCACCTTTGTGTCGCATAGTGTACACCCAACAGCGCCTAGAGTAGTCATCAATGAACGACACAAAATAGTGGTTACCTCCAATCGATGCAATCTTGGTAGGTCCCCATACATCCGTGTGAACATAGTCAAGAATACCCTCCGTGCAGTGCGAAGCTGTGCCAAACTTCACCTTGGTCTTCTTGCCGATGATGCAATATTCACATAGATCCAGCTTGCAGGTCTCAGCACCCTTCAGCAACCCTTTCTTCACAAGAGTTTGCATTGATTTCTCCCCTGCATGTCCCAACCTCATGTGCCACAGCCGGGTTGAATCTTCCTTCTGACTGGTTGAAGCTGCCACCTGCCCTGTCACTGTACTACCCTTCAAGTAATACAAGTTGTTACGGCGATCGGCCTTCAACACCACCATCGAGCCCTTTGTCATTTTAAGAACTCCATCCTTAATTGACACTCCGAGCCCCAGTGATTCCAAAACTCCTACAGAGATCAAGTTCCTCTTTAGCTGAGGAACATATCTCACTTCTTTCAGTTCCCTCACCATCCCATCAAACATCCTGATTGGAATAGTGCCAACACCCTCCAAGATGCATGGGTGATCGTCGCCCATGACGACCGAATACCCCTCCAACTTCTCAAAACTGGTAAACCAGTCTCGATTAGGGCATACATGATATGTTGCACCTGTGTCCAAGATCCACTCGTTCTCCCCCGAGTAACCAATGACAGGAGTGGTGACTGAAAACGAGAACACTGAAGAATCCGAATCTGATCCATCTACCTGTGATTTGCTGCTTGCAGTTTTTATCACTTTTGCGAGATTTACTTCAGATTTTGACTCTTTCTTCTTTCTCTTGAATTTTGGACAGTCTACTTTCCAGTGCCCAATCTCTTTGCAGAATGCGCACTGATTTTTCTTGAGATCCCTGAAGCCCGGCCTGGACTTTGATCTTCCCCTAATCTCCTTTCCCTTCCTTGATGAACCTCTACCTCTTACTTCCAATGCCTCTGCTGATGAACTTGTCTGAGAGGGATATCTTTCATTCTTCCTTGTTTCATAACTAATCAATGAAGATGACACCTCATCATAATCCAAGCTCTGCCTTCCATTAATGAAGGTCAGTGTGAATGTCTCGTACTCCTCTGCAGGTAGTGAATTCAGAAAGATAACCGCCTTATCTTCCTCTTCTAGCTTGACATTCAAATTCAGCAGATCTGTAAGAAGCTTCGTATATCGGTTGATGTGCTCATTGACTGTGCTCCCCTTCTGCATCCTGAACTGATACAGCTTACTCTTAAGCTGCAACCTGGACTCTACACTCTTCTTCAGGTACTTCTTTTCAAGGGTTTGCCACAGTTTCTTCGCTGACGTCTCATGTAGCACAAGGTATTTTATGTCTTGTGACAAGCATGAACGTATCAAGCCACATGCCGATCTGTTCATCTTCGCCCATTCTTCATCAGTGGTAGTGTTCTTCTTCCTCTCCAATAGGAGAGTGTCCTCGAGGTTTGATGCATTCAGTGCATCCATAACCTCACATCTCCACATACCGAAATTGTTAGTCCCATTAAACTTAACAACTTCAATCCTTGGGTGATTGTTCATTGTCTTAACAGATGCAGTTTCTTCTGCCATTGAGATCTTCTTTTGATTCTCTATTTATGCGGAAGAATAATCAAAATTGGAATAAATTCTACTCAGATAAAAAAGGGATTTTTTACCTGCCTCTTGAAACCCTAAATCGAGTTTCTCACCGGATCTACTCCAAACACAGATTCAACGAGCCCTCCTTGCGTCCTCCTGAGATCTACACACGATCTCCTAGAACACCAATACCTCTGACCTGAGATCGACACACGATCTCCACCTGATCAGATCTGGAACCCTTCGAATCCTCAGAATCCCAAGCGTAACCTGGATGCTCTGATACCACTTGTTGTGCGCACCGACAACAACCAACAGAGAATCACACAATCTTCAGCACAAAGAACAGCCCAAATCACACGAAGAACACACAATCCCAAACAACAGATCTAATGAGGTTCGGCCTCAATGCCTACGTCCTCGGGGCAATCAATGGAGAGAGTTTTCAATTTAGGAAGATGATTACAATCGCTGTAGATCTCTCTGAATGTAAGAGTATCCACAGTTTTTCTCTTTCAAGGCACTAAACCCTAGAAAATTACACTTAGGGCTTAAATACTCAGTTTCCCGAAACAGCAGTTTTCCGCCCAGACCCGACCATCGGTCGACCGAAGAAACCCGAGAGCACAGACCCTGTATTCCGGTCGACCGGCCGGTCGACCCAGAAAACCCGAGAATGGGTTCCTGCAGTCAGAGCACTTCGGTCGACCGGGCCGGTCGACCGCTCAAATCCCTGTGCATGCTGTGCACGTCGGTCGACCGGACCGGTCGACCGACTTGCCTGTCTTCGCCTGTCTTCTGCTGCTGCTTCTAATTTCCTGCCCGCTGTCCCTTTGCCTTTCGTCGTAGACTCCTTGGCAATCTTCAACAGCACCTGGCATGACATCAACTCCCCTACTATACTCTCTCCTCCAACAAATTACACCATAAAAAACATGGGGGATTTCGCTACAATCCCCTATATAAAATCGTAATTAGGAAAACAACTCAATTTCATAATTTTATTCGCTTCATCATCTCTTTTTTTAACTCAATCAGGTGTGTCCATATGTCAAACGCAGAAGCGCTCCTCAGCAGCAAAAAACGCAAATGTCCCGTAGTCATTGCTTCAAAAAAGCATACTGTTTAGAAATAGTGATTGTTGATTACTTATTATGAGGACTGCGATCTCACAAAAATAGCTTATTTTTTATGACTGTAATCATAATCACAATTCTCACAAAAATGTCATACTTTTTAGCCTTTATAGCACTGTGATCATGATCGCAGTCCTCATGAGTACTGTGACCATGATCGCATTCTACAAAAGTAAACTCTTACAACGAAGAGGAGTTTAAAAAAGAGTGCAAGCTGTCATTTTAGATTTTGAAATGACAGCAGGAGGGAAAACTCGTACAACGAAGCTAACAGCCTTGCCAGATCCTAGCTTCGCCACACAGGCAAGCGTTGACTTCACCGAATGGGCAAAAGTTCCACTGTGAGCGAAGTGCTAGCTTCTCCAGGAGTTCTAATTTCATCACGAGGGCAAGCGGCATCATAGCCCCAAAGGCTAACATTGCCAACTGGGCAAAGCACTACTAAGAGCCAAGTTTTAGCTCCAATAGAGCTAACTTCGCAAGAAATTTTAGCCTTGCCTAAATGGCTATCTGGTTGGCAAATGTAATAAATGTCAATTCTAAGTATTTCAAAGTTCATCTCAACCTATTGCGAACTTTGAAAACTTGAAGGGGGTCTTATTGACACTTACAAAAGACAAGCTCCTGAACAACTTCCCAATTGGTCAGAACAATATTTGACTTGTCAACACTTCAAAAAGACAAGCTACAAAACAAGATGATGACCAATCCATTAGCATAAGCAAATACAATAGAGCTAGACTCTAGATTCACATTGCTGAGCCTAATTGGCTATATTCTCTAGCTTCGCACGAGGCTTTACTTAGCTCTGGTAAGCTAAGTCATAACTTCATCAGAAGCTATAGCCTTCTCAAAAAGGCTAATTATGCCAAATAAAGCATAGCTTTGCCATGGGCTTTGGCTGGCTCTGTGAAGAGTTGAACTATAGTTTCACCACAAACTATTAGATAGCTCTGTGAAGAGTTGAGTGGTAGCTTCATCGTAAGTTATTTATAGCTTCGTCAATAGCTATTTTAGCTTCGCAAAATAAGCGAAGCTCCAAGTCATTTGACCTTTCCAAATTCTTGAACGGATTAAAAGGGAATATTCCCCTTGATTAGTCATCACGATGATTTAATGGAGATGATTAAGGGATTTAAATCTCTTAGTGATTCAAATATCTCTGTTAAAAGAGATATTCTAAGGATTCAAATCTCTCGGTTAAAGGAGATAATTAAGAAAATAAACTCTTTTAAGTGTTGACAGCCTGATAGGCTAATCTCACCATAGGCTAAATTAGCCTCACCATACGCTAAGTTAGCCTTGCCAATGGCTATTTATCTTCATCTGAAGATTACAACAGTTGTATTTACAGCTTTTAACTAACTTTTAGGGATATATTATCCCCCATCTGGCCTATAAATGCCGATTGCAGGCTAGGAGAAAGAGCATCTCCTAGAGTAAAGAGAAGAGACTTCTTCCCAGAGAGAAAGAGAGATCTCCTTCTTCATTGACAAGAACTCACGTTCTTTAGCGTAAAGCTTCCAATATCAATACGCTTTTCTCTAGTTCTCTGAACTAATCACGGGTTACGACACCCTAAATTATCTGAACTAATCAAGACTTCTCTTCGTATCAAGGAAATTCTCGAACTAGGCGAGAAGAAATTCCTAGGCGGCAGATCCAAGATCGATACTTGTGTGGTCAAAAGGATAAAGAGATCACGCTCAGACTCCTACCGACACCGTTCCCCAAAATGACTGTAGATTTGTTGTAATCTTATTTTACTTGTAAATTCTACAAAATTATAAGTTTTACACAATCAATAGAAAACATGGAGTGGAGAAGATGGTGGTGATGGATCTTGAAAGATGGTAGTGGAATTTGATGGTGAATGGAGGAGATGGTGGTGGGATTTTGGTGGTGGTGGTGGAGGAACTGAAGGAAGTGGGAGGTGGTTGTGGTTGGTTGAGGTGGCGGATGTGGGGATGATGATGGTGGATTTTTTGAGGAAGAAGAAGATGGTGATGGTGAAGAAATTGAAAAAGATAGAGGGGAGAAGACAAGAGGGGTGGTGGTGATGGCTTGGTCGGAGTTGGGGTTACCGCCAGCGCGGGGTCGTCGATGGCGTGGTGATCTGCCGGAGGAGGCGCCATGGTGTGTTGGAGGTTTTCGGCTGCTGGTTGATAAGAGAGAGAGAGAGAGAAGGAAAGTGAGTTTAGAGTGGGGGAGAGGGAGAGAGAGGAAGAGAGAGAGAGAGAGAGAGAGAGAGATTTAAGGAGGGAGGGAGGGAGGGAGAGAGATTTGAGAGTGAGGGAGAGCCATGTGTTGGCTGAAGAGAAGAGAAGTGGAAGAGAAAGAAAAAAGAAAAGAAATAAGAAATAAGAAGGAAAAGAAAAGAAGAAGACAGAAGGTGGTAGAAGGGAGTAGAAGGTGGTGGAAATTTGTGGAAGGTAGTTGATCGGTCACATATATTACACATACATTGTCACATTCTCATACTTATTATATAATAAACTTTACTTTTATCCTAATTATTGTCTAATTTATATGCAGGCCCATTGCTAAAGGAAAGGAAAGAGAAACGAGCCCAAAAGCCCATCAAAATTTTGATTTATTCAGAAATAATTCGAAATCAGAATATCATAGCAGATCATGACAAATTACAGAAGTTGAAAATTGATTAAAACAAATCTTCCCATATAATCGGTTAAAGCCAGATATCAAAGGCCGTTTTGTCAAATCAAAGAGCTGAAAGAGCAAATCCAGCCAGACAAAAGGGCAAAATCACACGCATCCAAATCCCCACCTGATTGTGGCCACTTGGCCATATCCTTGCCGTAGATCCGCTACCAAAGCCGCGGATCCGCGGCTCTTTGGTAGAGATAAGGGGAGCGACGCTCCCCTTATCTCCTCACTCCTCTCCCCTCTGGGTTTTTGCCTATAAAAGGCAGGTTTTTCACTGAAAAGGGAGTGATCATGCAGAGATAGATTTTAGGCCAGTTTTTCATTCTTTTTAGTGTAGGTTTTTATTTTTCTTTTTATGTAATTTTCAGTTTCATTTATGTAATTCAGAGGAGATCAGAGTTTCATAGGAGAATGAGAGTGAAGCTTATGCTGAGAGTGACACCAGTGTAAGTTGTTCTTCTTTTCTTTTATTATTATAAATTGAATCTATAGTTATATTTTTCTGTACTTCTTCATTTTTGTGTTCTTTTTCTTCTTTTCTACTTCTTTTCTTTTGGTATCAATTGCTATCCAAGTGAATCTTATAGCATCGAAAGAGCCTTGCCCTTGCAAATGCCACCGATAGCTCATGACGATGGATTTTTAGTCTCATTCTGTATCACTTCATACTTCTATCGTCTTGATGATATAATGTAGAAGAGACGGGAATCAACTCTTATGGATTATGCGCTGATCGCCTCTACTTCAAGGTAACATCATTGCCACAAATTCATTGTAAGTATTGGGCCGAAGGAGGTAAGTAATTCTTAATTTTCTTTCTTTTAATTCTTTAGCTTAGATCACCAACACCATCAACATTTAAATCTTTTTCACTCTTTTTCAATTTCTTTGTATATATCCACTTCTAATTTCTCCACCTTCTCTATCTATCACCTTCTTCCTCACTTAACTGTAACTTTATTTTTCTCTTTTCTTTTAAAGAACTAAAATAAGAACTTTAACCATTCTTTGTAACTTAAAAGAGAACTTACTAAAAACTTCCATCGTTAGTCCTCCTTATGGATCACGACCCGCATAACTACTTGGTAATGCGGTAGTATTGAGTACTTGCACATTATATTCTTAAAGTTCTAAAATTCTGTATCTTGTGTGTAGGTAAAACATCAATCAGGAAGGAAAAAGAAAAGAAAGGAAAAGGAAAAAGAAAAAGGAAAATAAAAAAAAGAGAAAAGAAATGAAAAATACCTGGGCAAAACTCTGAATTCAGCAAAAACACGAATATTATTTTATTTGTTAAATTTTTGATAAATTCGAAAAAACCCCAAAAATTATCTAAAATAAAAATATTACACTAAGGAACATGATGAAATTAGATTCATAAAATTCAATCTTGTTTACGAATTAAAAATTTTGGAATCGATGATGATATCAGTTGACACCAATTTTAAGAGTTTGTGCAAATTAAATCTGAAAATTATGAAAACTTCAAAATATTGAAATCAATATTTAAACTAAAACTAGTTCAGTCGGACCACAGAAAGGACAAATCAAGTAGTATCACTGGGATCGGGTCTCGAGTTCGGACTCGGGTTGACTCTGAGTCCAAAAATCAACATCTGATACCAAATAATAATATAAATAATCACAAAAAAATAAACACGAAAAAATAGAAAAATATGACTGAAAAATCAAAACACATGTCTGGGTACATGTTCTGGGAGGGGTGTTACCGAAGGCTCCTGATTGTTAGGACACGTGTCATTATTTTGTGAGGGAAAAATTTAACCTCTACATTTTTATAGTTGAACTTTAACATTTTGATTCTCGTATCCTATCAGAAAGTAGTTAATTATGGTGTAAATTATGTAAAATTGTTAATTGTGGTGTTAATCATGGTGTAAACTTGTTGCTCATGATATTGAAAAAACACTCGGCTCGTTTCACGATTGATATTCCTAAAAATTGATGCAAATTATATAGTTTAATTACATATATTGATCAAGATTATCGTGTAAATTGTGTCACTTATGAGAGAATTGAAATAATTTATCGACGCTAGTAAAAAAAAATCTTGAATCTATTATTAAGTCATTCATAAACCAAAAGTTTGAGAAATAGTAGTGAATACATTAATAAATCCAAATGGGAAATCGTTATATATAAAGCTAATACGAGTGTGGATTCATAGAAACTACATCGAGAAACTGAAAAATATTAATTTGACTTGTTTTGATATTTGTATGCTATTGATGCTTTATATGGATGAACGTTGTGCTGCTATGTTATACTTGTGTGCATTGCATAACATGGATGATGGTTGTGAATGAGAGAAGACGGGGAAGCTATATATACATATTTACGTATATTCTTATATATATTATATTTATTTTATTTGTGTATTGTATATATATTTGTGTATTCTTGGAAAAAAGGCTATGAAAGAGGAGGAGAGAGTATGTATATGTGAATATATATGGCATGTGTTTACAAATTATTGTACATATTTTTCAGAAGGAGGCACCAGAGGGGAAGATATATGTGAGGAAGTTGGTGAGGGGGAGGAGAGGGGGAGAAAAATGTGCATACCAACATTGAATATTATATGTGTTATGTTTGTGTGATATAGTGTCTAAATGTAATAAATGAAAAGCACTATATCGTGAGTTCAGTGAATAAAAAGATACTGAAATGACTATTTGATATATCGTTAACTTTTTCGTGCATAATATTAAGATGAATTCAAGTAATACATATACTCTAGAAAATATGAGATATTATTACAAGAAGATAAGTAAATGAATGGCAAAGTAAAATAAACTTTTTTTATTGATGAATGTATTTTTTCGCTTTGTCTTTATTGTATCAGCGCATTTTTGTCTTGTTCAATCATTATTCATGCTATTACCCAGAGCACAAATCATGTTTCGTACACCACTCTAGGATTCGTTACATGACTTTGTAACAGGCTGGGAAAGTGCAAGCGAACTCGTAACATGCTGGGAAAGAACACTTATAGGTTACGTGAAGTGGTTTTAGTTGATACAGTTATAAAATTTTAAAACCTTTGATTCACTCGTGGTAAGAATTATTTCATTACAATAAAACTTAAATGAACACTAATTCCTTTTAATATTAAATTTGTTTAGGTTTTATGTTAGATCTAATTTATTCCATACAAGATCTTATACATGCATAACCTCTTTATCATGATCAAAAGGAATGAGGATTTTAGACATACCTAATTCTATCACAAAAAGGATGACGAAGATTGCACGATCTCAAGGACGCCGGAGTTGAGGGAGAGGATTCTTCTCTCCAGCCACCAAGTTCTCTTCTTTATCCTTAGAGTAGATGAGAGGCCTCCAAAAGAGAGATTAGGCCATTCTCGTGGAGAGTGAACCCTACCCATGATATATATAGCATCAATGAATTCTATTTCAACTCATTATAGATTTAGTCCCTTAATTGTTAACACGAGTTTCGCATGTGTAAATGAGTCCCATATTTTAATTTAATACACTCATGGCTAAGTGTAATTGAAAACGTGTATAGACTCAAACCATTTAGGCTTGATCAATTCTTTATTGGGTCAAACAACATAGGTTAAGTGGGCGGGTGCAAAAATTCAATTGACTTGATTAGGCCTAAATTAAATTAGACTTTAAAACATAATAAGTCTAGCAATCTCTCACTTGGGCCAAACAAGACATATTGAATAGATATTATGCATAACTTTATGACGTCAAAACTTTAACCGCCAACAATCACGTTTCAAAATAATCTGGTCCATTAAATGTCCTGCCACCGAACATGACGGTCGTTATGATCTGTATAATCGAGGTAGGACCTTCCACATCATAAGTTTTAGAACTCTTAACGACATAAATCAAATGTGGACGTGTGGCATGAAAATATCCTCTGGTCAAATAAGATATAATTCCAACTAGTTTTCACTTTATGACTCCAACGAGTCTAACTTTATGACTCCTACGAGTCCAACTGCTTACAAACTCAAATGTGCAAATAAAAAATCAAAAAAATTTAAAGAAAGCAGATATCACTTTATTATCGGAATTAACAAATATACATAAAGTGCACTTAGAAATAATGTCTGTTATATGAAATTATCTACTCCTACTAAACCATGATATCATCATGACTAGCCATTCTCATATGAGCAATATGCTCTAAGAAGACTTTAGGTGGAAGTCTATTAATGAGTGGATCAGTAATGTTAAGAATAGTACTAACACTATCAACAGACACAATATGATTCTAAATTTTATCATTGATGACAAGAAACTTGATGTCAATATGCTTCGACTTTGCTGAACTCTTGTCACTATTATAGTAGAGCTCTATAACTCTTATTGTCACAGTGTAGCTGTAATGGCCTCTCGACTAAATCCACCATCTTCCTACAATCAGGAAAATAAACCTGAAGTGGACTTCCTATTATCAATACATCCAGCATAATCTGAATTTGTGTATCCGTTCAGTTATAACTGATCAGATTTCATGTAGTCTTTTGTAGATATCAAATTACCTTTTTGGCAATGTTCTACTGATCAATTCCAGTATTGATCAAGTATCTACCAAATTTCTCAATGGTATATTCTATGTCTGGACGGGTATAAAATTGAGCACACATTAGACTTTCAACCGCCGATGCATGTGAAATGTCTTTCATTTGCTCTTTCTGTAGGTCATTCTTGGGACATTGGAGTAAACTCAACTTATCTCTTAGAGAAATTTTTCATGCCATATCCATCTAGCACCTTATCGATATAGACTTTGTGATAAACCTAATATTCCACGTGTCCTCACGTTGAATTTGGGTGCCTATCACAAAAGAAGCTTCTCCAAGATCTCTCATCTCAAAGTTCTTTGAGAGAAAACTCTTGATTTCAAGTAAAAGAATCATATCATTACTTGCTAGTAGAATGTCATCCACATATAGAATAAGAAATATAAGTCTACTCTCTTTAAATTTATGGTAAATGCATTGATCATCTACAATCTCCTTAAAACAAAAATCAGATATTACTTGATTAAATTTCAAATACCATTGACGGGGTGCTTGCTTTAAACCGTAAATGGATTTCTTTATTTGCAAACCAAATATTATGAAACTTTCATTTTAAAACTTTCTGGTTGCACCATACATTCCCTAATGCTACCATTATGAAAGGCAAGCTTAATATCCATTTGGTGTAACTCCAGGTCAACGTGAGCCATCAGTGCCATGATAATTCTCAAAAAATCCTTCAATGAAAAATAGAAAGAAAGTCTTCTTAAGTTAATGCCCTCTGCTTGAGTGAATCCTTTTGCGATAAGATTTGCCTTATACCTTTTGACACTGCCTTTCGAATCCTGCTTGGTTTTAAATGCCCATTTACAACCAATTAGTTTTTTTTCCTTTAGGCAACTCTACTAAATCTCAATCATCATTGTCCTTCATTGATTTTAACTCATTTTTTATGACATTTGACCGATTAGCAAAGTGAATACTAAGTTTGGCCTCATTCAAGAATGTGGGTCATCCTCAACCTTATGTCAAACTTATGTTCTTGGAGATAAACTATATAGTCATTTGCAATGACTGATCTCCTCTCTCTAGCTGATCTCCTAGGCACTTGTGATTGAGAATTTTCAAGTTCCATCTCATCAGTAGATCTACTTCTGGATGAACTGTATCTGTACCTTGTAAGGGTACAGTTGTTTTTCATTCTGAAGTGGAACAACTACTTTATTATTTGGAACAGTTGTCATGGGTATAACAATTTGTTCTGCTTCAAATGTAAAATCTTTATATAGTTGACTCCCACTAATTTGAATTTCCTCAAAAATTTAACATTATCTGTCTTTATATTCTTAGTGGAGGGACAGGAAAACCTAAAGTCCGTATAACTCTTAGAATACCCTACAAATAAACAGCTAACTGTCTTTAAATCCAGCTCTTTTCATATAGTATATATGACCGAGCTTCCTCTGGACAACCCCAGAGATGTAGATGCCTAATACTGAGAGATTTCTCAGTCCATAACTTATATAGGATTTTAGTTACTGTTTTACTAGGTACTTCTATTAAGAGGAAGATAATTTTTTTAAGGCTTCACTCTATAATGACTCTAGTAGAGTAGTGTGAGCTATCATACTCCTAACCATGTCCATTAGTGTGCGGTTTCGTCTCTCAGTAACACCATTTTGACAAGATGTCCCTGGCATGGTGTACTGAGCTATAATACCACGCTCTTTCAGAAATTGATAAATGGTTCTGGACATCAGTATGATCTGTCGTATCTGCCATAGTACTCACCACCCTGATCAGATCTAACGGCTTTAATATTTTTATTCAGTTGATTTTCAACTTCAGCTTTATAAATTTTAAACATGTCCATTGATTGGAATTTCTCATGTAACAAGTATAAGTATCCATAACGAGAGTAATCGTCTACAAAAGTGATGAAATATTCGTGACCGTTCGAAGAAGCTATAAGGAATAGACCACAAATGTCTATGGACACCAAATTCAAGACATCCTGAACTCCGTTTAGCACCAAACTTTCTAATTTTTCTTTAATTAATATTCGCTTAGTGCCTAGGCTATTCACATATAAAGATTTAAAAATTGAAGTATGATATTTCAATTTATATAATCATCAATTAGAATTCTAGTACAAACAATTTTATATTTAAAAAGTAGACTAAGCATTTCATTATCAAGAGTGACAGTAAAACTAGATCTGTCTAACAATGAAATAAAAATATGATTCCGCCTAGAAGGACGGTATACATAAAGTCTCATCCAAATCTAAAATAAATAACCAAAATCTAATTTAAGCCTACAAACTCCAACAGCTTCAACTACAACTTTATTTTCTTCACCCATGTATACGTATCGCTCAGCTGGGCTGGGCTTTCGTTAGGTTTGGAAGTTCCTATGTGAATTATCTATACACCATGTGTAAAGTGGCACTAAAACTAAATTAATTTCAGAACAAACATAAATATGAGATAGACTTGCTAAATAGCCATTTTTGGTACTTTCTGCAATCATACTTGAGGTGGCTTACTTTCTTGCAAAAGAAGTATGTAATGACCATAGGCTTCTTGTCATACACATTCATCACTTAGGATCAACAACTGTAGTAGTGTTTATATTCCTCCCTTTAGTTACACTTTTTTTTCTTATTAGAAGTGTTATCCTGATGCTAAGTTAGCAGTTTCAGTCTTTCTTATTTCAATCTCTTTTCTTTCCGAACACACTGACTAATGAGCTCAGTGAGACTCCACTTTTCCCTTTGAACATTATAAATAATCTTAAAATGTGTTATACTTTATAAGATAAGAGATTAGAATGAAGTGCATTAGAATCTCTTCAGAGAGTTCTAATTTCAATGCCTTTAGTTTAGAAACAAGATTGGACATTTTCATAATATACTCCCTTATGTTTTTTTTCATTATATTGCATATTTATCAGCTTGCTAAGATGCATGTTCGCCTCAACTTAATCCAATTTAATAAACCAGTCGGCTACTTCAACTGAAAAATCTTATCATTGACTTTATCAGGCATAAAACCGCTAATAGTTATAGGAATAGAATATTTTATGACCAGTAGACACATCCTATTAGACCTTTCATAATTGACCATTTCTTTAACTGAATTTCGATAGTGATCGCAGAGGTCCATCAATCTTTAAGGTGTAGTTTAGGTCCATGAATCTAAGAACGATCATTTACGTGATCTACCACTTCTTAAAGTTTATACCATTCAGTTTAGACTACATAAGTGTACAATTTCTTATCAATTTAACATAAATATTGCATTTAACAAAATTCTACTGTAATAGCCATAAAAAATGAATTTCAAAAAATACAACCAGTTTAACCAATAGAGCTGTCGGCCAAACTTTCAGAACAAGTTGTATCTCTATATGCCAACACTGTACTAACCCAATATAAATACCCTAAAGTTTTCCTTTGGGCTGATTGTCCTAATATAGGAGTGATCCCAAAGTTTAAGTTATCTATATCGACCATATAATATATGTAATGATCCGGCCATAACGACAACCTTCCTTTAGGCCGATTGCCACACGCATAGGCCACATAAATCTACGCATTTTGTATTCTTGTTCCGTACTAGTTGATGAGGGTAATGCAATATGGGCCTATAGTGTGACAACCTTCCTTTGAGCTGATCATCACAAATTAAGGTTCTCCTACTTACATTACCCACATCAAGTATCTGACGTCATACATAATTCGGCCAAACAATAGTCTTCCTTTGAGCTGGCTATTGTCCGGATGAACTATATACGCAATTAAATAAGCTCTTTTATAAATTCTTTAATTTGAACATGTATATATCTTTATTTATGTGTTATCTACTTATTAAACATCAATATTCATCATATTAGAACAATATAAGCAATAATATAAATATTAATGAAGCGAAAACATTTAAGGGTACACATAAATATGGTAAATAAACACTTTAATGTCTTTTTTGTCAAATACTACTGTTTTGTCATATATAGTGCCTGTAATACTATAGTGCTCGTCAAGAACTTCGAAACGATTGTTTACATGCCCAAAACAGAGGTCAGATAAGCCCGTAATAGCTAATTAAAGTATCTATCGATAAAATGGGTTTGCAGTGCTTATAGGGTATGAATCAGACCCGATCCGCAATGGTTAAGTTATGATTTTCTTAATGGGTCAAGTTTAATGAATTAGATAAAACCCAATAAATTTAACGTGAGATTAATTGGGATTAAGTTTCTTTATTTGATTAAAATTCTATCCCAAAATTTCTCTAATAAATTAGAATTCTATCAATCTCCACAATTTAAATTTAAACTTTATATGAGATTAATTAGGAGTACTTTCCTTATTAGAATAAAATTATATCTCTAGATTTTTAATCCTAACTAATCTTATAATTCTACTTAATTAAGAAAACCCAAAAACAGATAAATCCGGTATGCATGCACGCAAGCAAGCATGCTGTGAAGGCATGCAGCACTGCATGATGCAATGATGCATGTAATGTATGTTATTATTTATTTATTTATTTTTAATTTGAAACACCCTTATTTTGCATGCATGCGCGCATGCATGTATCTAATGTTATTTTTTTTTAAATTCAAGATAATAACACACAAATTAAAATTTTCAAAAAATATATACACGTAAAAGTCAATAAAATCATCCCTTTTAAAAAAATTTAATTCAATAAATGAGACACAAATATTTATTGAATTAAAGGGAAGTATTTATTCATGATATTTATTGGTCGAGATCAAAAAATTACTTTATATCCCAATGATCTGATAAAGAGGTGGCTCTGATACCAATTGTTAGATCAAATTTATTTCATACAAGATCTCATACATGCATAGCCTCTTTATCATGATCAAAGGGAAGGGGGTTTTAAATATACCTGATTCTATCACGAAAGGAATGTCGAAGGTTGCACGATCTCGAGAACGCCGGAGTTGAGGGAGAGGATTCTTCTCTCCAGCCATCAAGTTCTCTTCTTTATTTTTTGAGGAGATGAGAGGCCTCCAAGAGAGAGATTAGGTCATTTGTCGTGAAGAGGGAACCCTACCCATAATATAAATAGCATCAAGGAATCTTAATTCAACTCATCATCGATCTAAACGCTTGATTGATTATACGAGTTCCACACATGTAGATGAGTTCTATATTTTAATTTAAATACACTCATAGGTAAGTGTAATTGAAAACGTGTCTAAACTCAAATTATTTAGACTTGATCAATTCTTTATTGAGTCAAACAACATAGGTTAAGTGGGCGGTTGCAAATATCCAATTAAGTTGATTAGGCCCAAATTAAATTAGACTTTAAACATAATAAGTCTAACATATTTTAAGCACTTAGATTATCAATACATATGATGTCTACTTCTTGCATGATGTATCATAATTCGAATGAAAGATATTGATGATGCAGATAGTTATAGGCAAATAAAAATGAAAAAATTGATTGCTAACAGAGGAACACTCAATGTTATTTTCATACTATTTTTTTTGCATAATCAAAACATGAGATTTTAGAAATTAACCATTTAGAGAGAGGAATGAACCCTTGTGGGGCCCAAGTGTGGAGGGAGCACAAGATTAAACTAACATGTATTTTAGGTGAGACCGAGGGTTCAAGCGGTCCCCTTGGCTGTACCGCTGGTTAAGTGTATAGTTTGAAGTTGGTAGTTGGAGCAGGCATGAATTGCCTGCCCCATCAATAGGAGAAGCAGACAGGTCGCGACCCGTCAGACCCAATCCGATCCGACATGAAGTTAGCAGATCTGAATTTGGGTCGTAATCGGGTCGACCCATCTGACCCGATTATTAAATGGGTCAGGTCGACCCGACCCGCTAGACCCGCTTGACCCGCCAGACCTCATTATTCTCTCCTCCTCGGCCTCCTCCCCTTGATCTCCTCCTCTGTCGCCCCCGCCTCCTCCCTCCGCCTAAATCAAATTGTCAAAAAATATGCGTAAGACGAGTTTTGAACCAGTGGCCTCTAGTGTGTGGAGTTTAGTGTGATGACTAACTATACCCCCAACAATTTAGTAATAAAGTGTAAAGAAATTGTATTTAAAATTTAATAATCGGGTCAAACGGGTCGGGTCGGATCGACCAGATTAAGAATGGATCAGGTATGAGTCTGAATTTTTGACCCGTATAATAATCGGGTCGGGTCAATCCGACCCGATTATTTTATGGGTCGAGCAGTAATCGGGTCGAGTCGACCCGACCCGACCCAATTGCCACCCCTACCCATCACAACATTCACAACTTGCATATAAAAGTAATTTATTATTTTTAGTTTCTTCAAATTAATATAATTTGATATTAAATTTTCTATTAGTCTTAGATCCTAAATCTTATGCACAAGGCAACAAGTCACATGTTCAGTGACTTATACCAGTGGTCCTTTCTGTCAAACAAATATTCTCTTCCATTCTAATTAAGCACTTACCATGTTAATTAGCTTAATGACACTGGAGGAAGTCACTGATCACTGCCCATGTGGGGGGGTAAATAAATGAATTAAAAGCAATTAATACAAAATGGGTTCCTGGCCATTGCTGCTGGAGACAGGGTGCTGCCATCGTTTTTAATTCTGTTTTATCTTATCACATCATATATTTAATTTCATCTTTTCATTTTTTTTTTTTTTTTGCCCGAATGGTCCCTAAAGTTTCATTACTAAATTAACTCTTGTTTAGATTTTAGAGCTGAGTTTTCTTAATTTTTGGCTTTTTCGATTTAGATGCAAATATTTGCGCATCTTAAAAAGAAAAAGGACAGAAGATTTGTTTTTGTCGTTTTCGAGCACCTCTCTTGTCTCTTATGTGAGACGATACCCGAGGATGCCAGCTGTCCTCCCCCAGTAGGTGGGGCCCAGGTACCTAAACAGGAGAAATTTTGTTAACAATTTTTTAGTTAATAAAAATTTTGCAATTTTATTAATATATGATTTTTGAAAGTTACGCTACAGTTACGTATTATGCATCAGAATTAGGGGTCTGTTTGGATTTAAGGAATTGGTGTGAAGTGAGGAAGTAGGAAGTAAGATTTATTTCCTTTAGGAAAAAGGGAAATGAGTAGTAAGTTTTCTGGTGTTTGGATGATTGTTGGGAAGTGTGGTTTGGAAAATGTTTTGTCGTTTCTGGTGTTTGGATGGTAATGAAAAGTGGAAGTGGAAAAGTTGACCACAAAGTTGACCGCAAAATAATATTAAAATAAAAATTAATTAAGAAAAATAAAAAATAGATTGTAATTAGAATGCAAGTGAGATTTACTTGACCAAAAAATTAACTGTTTTATGCTATAACTTATTATAAATGAGATTTACATGACCACAAAATTAACTGTAGCACTCTGGAAGTGAGAAAATAGTTGTGTAAAAGAGATGAAAAAGGGAAATGGGGGTTTTCTTATTTTCCTTTTCCGGTGTTTGGATAGATAGGGAAATGAGCAATTATACTTCCCCACTTCCTCACTTCACTGTGATTCCTTACATCCAAACACGCCCTAGGAAAAGAACTCAGCTTCATAATTTTATTCACCATAGTCTCATCCACGCCAGCGTAAAATTGATTCCTCTCAACCACCAGTTCTTTATATATTTTCATTTTCTCTTTTACCAGTCCTGATCCGGGCACAAAGTAATTCGCGGGGCGACATGCACGGTCAGATCATCGTAAGGATTGAAAGGGCAGAGCCCCAGAACAATTTTTTTTGGATTGACCTTTTGCAAATCTCGTTTGCTCATGCTCGCGATGAGTTTTATTTGAATTTGTGATCAATGTGGTATTTAGATATAGAAAAAACTGAAGATCATTTGATGCCGGTAAGTTGGTGTCCACTGATGATGACGACGCTGATATGAGGATTGCAACTCATGATAGGAGTCCTATGTGGGGACTGCGACTCGCTGATATGAGGACTGCGGCTCATGATCGTAGTCCTATGTGAGGACGCGACCATATATTAGAAGACTGCGATTATGGTCACAAACCTTTTTATTAATTGAAAATTAAGGCATTTTGTAAAGACTGCGACCATTGTCGCAGTCCTAATATAGACAACAAAATTGTGTTTTCATGAGGACTGCGATGATGACACAATCCTAATAAAAACTTAAAAATAAGACAGTTTTGTGAGAATTGTGATCATGGTCGCAGTCCGATAAAAAATCAAAAACATCTCCTAATAATGAGGAATGTGCTCATTGTCGCGGTTCTTTAAAAGCTAAAAAAGAAGACATTTTTGAGGATTGCTATCATGATCGTGGTCCCATAAAGACTTAGAAACATGACATTTTTGTGATGATTGTCACCATGATCGCAGTGCTTAGAAATCGTGTACTTTTATGAGAACTGTAATCATGGTCGCAGTGTCCGTCCTCAGGAATAGACTACCAAAAGGTCATATCTTCGAAGCAGTATGTTTTTTTTTTGAAACATTTTATTGCAAGACATCTGTGTTTTTCGTCACTGAGCTACAAATGGGTCAGCAAAATTAACTCTTTGGGCCTGCAAGTGACAGCAAGCGGTCTTTGCATTGCATTTGCAATCAATTTCACGTGGGACTATCCGCTGTTGCGTGGAACTATATGCACCACTGATCGGACACATATGAAACAATATGTCCCCTGACACGATCACAGGCTACACAGAGCCCGAGCCCACATGTGATCGAGAGAGAGAGACGTGTGTGTGTGTGTGTGTGAGAGAGAGAGAGAGAGAGAGCAGGCAGCTGGTTGAACCACCTACCCCCCTTCAATTTGGGTCAATGGGGAGCGGGTGAGTGGGAACCCCAAGCCTACTTGCATCCCCATGAACCGCGGGTATGGATTAATTTATATATATTTTTTCTAAATATGTTTTCTTCCACACACCCCCTTGTGAAATCATCATTTTCATATTCATTCTTTTAAAAAGCTAATAATTAAATCAATTTTTAAACGGGAAAATTTCAAAAACATTACGATTGACTTAGTCGAATTAGCATTACTTATTTTAAAATTGATTTAGATTTTTGATTTATTACTGATCTCTCCATATTTTATTTTTTTCAAGGAGTTGCCCTTTCGTTATCTCAGTTAATTGATTAATTAGATTTACATAAGTACTCTCTAATACTTGCAATGAGCATCTTATCTATCATTAGCACATAGAGTTTTCATTATCAAACTAATAGTTGCATAATTTTTAAGGGGGGTTAAATCGTCATTTAATTATTTTAATTCTGTAAATTCATTACCTTGACCTTTCTCTACTTATGATTACAGAGACGACATGCAAAGGTGACAACATGAGATTGTCAATGAGCATGTCCCACAAATAAAAATGAGTAAATTAATCAAACAAAATCAGTAAACACTTTTCATTGAGAGCCTAAAGGCATACTCGTCATTGTATGTGATCGTAAGTCATAAATGGTAAACTATTTTACAGTTATAAATGAGATTTAAGAAAGTAAGTTTTACGTTGTTTAATTAGTAATGTTAGATTGTAACTGAGAAAGTATATTGTGTTTTACGGTGTTTGGTTGACAACGTGTAAGTGAAAAAATTGATCACAAAACTAAACTGTTGTGATTTAAAACATAATAAATATTAAAAATAGTAAAATAATAATAAAAAACTAATACTAAAAAAATGTAAATATTAAAAATATTAAATATTTATAATAAATAATAAATAGCAAATATTAAGAACAGTAATACTAAAAAATAATAAAATTTTTTAGATTATTAAAATATTAATAGTAATCTATTATTAATTATTAAAAAATATTTGATATTGCAATCTAATATTAAAGATTATTAAATTCAATAATTAAAAATATTAGATTCTAAAATAAAAAATAATTTAATAATAAAATTTATTAATTTTATATTAAATAGTACTAACCTAGTAATAAAAAGTTTCTAATAATAAAAATTATTAGAATAATTAATAAAAAAATTAATCTAATAATTAAAAAGATTTCTCATAATTTAAAAAATTAATATAATAAAAATATTAATTTAATTACAATTAATTGTCAACACTATAAATTTGTATGACTATAAAATTACTGTTTGTACTGTAAATGAGATTTATATAACCTTAACTATTTAGGCCGCTAGGAGACTGCAAGTGTATTTTACGACTTACGATCCTAAACATACACTGTAAGTAATTTTATTGCAATCGCATTTTATCACTTACAGACTAATTACGGAAAACACATAGAAAACACATACGCTCCAGATCATGTCGCATTTTTACTTGATTCACTGTATCTATAGTGAAAAAAAAAAATCAAAGGTACAGCCGAATTCGGAGCTTTCGCAGCCGATTTCTACAGATCTGATTATGTCCACAGATTGTGAGGGCCCGCGGATATTTTTCGTACATAGAGGTTGTGTCAGTTGTCAGAGTTGAAAATGAGACATTTTTTACAAACAAACAGCTCCTAAGCACCTCATGGCTCAATTCAACAAAATAAAACCAGAGCTCTGGTTGCTAACCAGAGCTCTGGTTTTAAGATATCAAATCTGAGTACTGAGAGCAAAGAGCCAAAATAGACCATAGAAAGCACTAGCAAGCATCACACCTACTGCTTCAACTGATCAACAACCCAAAATGATTACAAAGAACCTTTTTATTTTGTACACATGAGATTACACATCAACAGATAATTTTTCCTTTTACATTCACTGATTCACGACACGAGAAATTAACAAAGGGACACAAGTAGCAATTATTATTCATAACACCCCCTCAAAAAAAAAAAAAAAAAAAAAAAAAAAAAAAAAGAGAACTAGCAAACTTTTCTTGAACAAAAGGCCTATTTCACACGCAAAATGAAAGAGGATCACCATCTTTTCCCATCCAAAGCCAAGCAAAAAGACAAAATGGGCCTAAGAGAAAGGAACAAAATTAACCCAAAAAAGTTTGAATTCATGTCAAACTTTAAAAAGGAGGCCAAAAAAGGTTGATATTTCTCTCCCACCCTCACACACTCTCAATACTAACATGGTGACGGAGTGATCATCACCACCATGCAAAAAAAAAAGGAAGGGGGAATTTGATGGAGTAGGGAGGAAAAACAAGTGAAAGAAAATGGTGATCCCTTGGAAAGAAAGATTGAGAAGGCCTTGTTCTCTTGAAGCACTAGAGAGACTCATCACTAAACCAAAAAAAACACTAGTGTTCTCTTCAATTTTCAAAGACAAACTCAAAAAAACATCAACTATCATACAAACAACTTGCTTGCTCAAACTCCTTCACTTGAACTGCATGAATGCTGTATTCAGCTTCTCACAAACTCCTTCACTGTCAATGAAAATCCTTCCTCAATCTGCAAAAAAAAATCAAGTTCAACAAATTCTTCTCTGAAAAGATTCATTCATGTCAAACTGAACAAGCGTACCTGAGCCATCACAGTGATGTCGAGGGCCGAGCTGGCGAAGGGAATGGCGCTGGTGTTGAGCACCGAGAGGTTGAAGCTCTCAATCTCGGCCAGCACCTTCACCAGCACTCCCTTGTGTTTCTTGCAGTGGATCTTCACCAGCACCGTCTTCTCAGATAGTTTCGCCTCGATCTCCGGAAGATCGTCTACGTTATCATCTCCAGCGGCCTTGCCACCTTCAAAGTTCTCGTCGCAGGACGAGCCGTTGTCGTCGGAGGTCTGAGATTTCTTCACGAGAACTGCAGACTCCACCGGTTTCTGCACGGGTTGCTCTTCCAGCGTCTTCACTCTCTCCTGCAGCTGTTTCAGGTACTTTATCGTGTCCTCGAGAACATTGGCCTTGTCCATCTACAAAGGTTTGATGAAATGCCAATGAGAAGAAAAAAAAATGTACTGAATTCTTGAAACAAACATAGAAAGCAGAGCAAAGTGGTAGTAGTACCTTCTTGAGCCCAGGGACGATCGCCGACAGGGCGATGAATCTCTGGCTCAGCTTCTCCCTCCTCTTTCTCTCTGCGATTATGTGGTCTTGGTTGTGAGACGGCGATCTGGTGGTGGTCGCTGCCACTTTCTTCGTTACTCCGTCGTAGCTCCTTTTCGACCGTGCGCAGGTGGTCAGGAATCCGATCTCTTCCCTTCGGCACGATGCGGCCAGGGTCTTGTAGAACTCCGGCTGGTCGCTCGGCGAGTCAGGGTTGCCGAACGAGAGAATGCTTGGCGATGAGGTTGTGTTGGGAGCAATGGTGCTCTTCGGCTCGACGACAGTCTTCGCCATCTTTTTCGGTGGTCTCTCGGCGTTCGGCGACGAATCCATTGACGAGCCACCGCTGAAGGTGTTCGACGTTATGCTCGAGTTGGGATTGTTGAAGGAGTTGTTGTAGCTCTCTGAGGAGAGAGATTGCTGGATGTCTTCCAAATGTTTGGGCTTGTGAACTGCTCAAGAGGGCAAAGCTCCCATTGATGGAAGCTGGGATCATCAATCATCCCTGTTTTAAAATTGTGAAATTTGAGCAAAAAAAAATTTCTCAAGAAATTTGATGAAGGTGTTTTGGTTGTTAAAAAATCTCACCGGATCAGTTGATGAATCCATTGTTAGTGGTTGATGATCCTGGAGTGAACACAAACATTAGCCCATGTTTAGAAATCAAACATGCATTCACAATTACATGATTTTTTTTTTTTGAAGAAACCAACCTTAAAAAGACACAAATTTTACTTTTGGAGACGACTTCGGGGCACGAAGTTGGTAGTAGAGAGTGAGAGAGTGAGAGAGTTGGGCAAGCTCTCTGTATAAATTTTTTTCTTTTTCTTTTTTTTTGGTTGGGTTATTCAAAGCTCTTGTTGACTTGTTGTGGCAACGTTGCCCTTCTCTCTGCAAAAAGAGGCTCCCTTCCCCATCTCCTTTTAAAGCCTTGGAAGCACTCCCCCACTCCCCAACCCATCAAAGCATGGCTGTAAATGGTATCCAAAAATCTGATAACCCGATCTGATTGTTTACATATTTAACAAGTTTGGATCTAAAAAGTTAGACCCGAATTCTTATCGGGTTGGGTTCGGGCATGACAATTTCAACCCGAAACCCGATAATAAACCCGAAAAGAGAATAAATGTTATGAAATGAAATTCACCATCATACATTTCACAATATTTAAATTGATAAAATTATATAAATGAGAACTTGATGATATTATTATAAAAATAAATATGTAGGTTTTTCAATTTACATCTAATAAATTGAAATTCACTTTAAAAAAAATAACTTTAATTGAAAGTTGAATATAACTATTTAAAATTCAAATCCGACCCGAAACCTGACAAGAAATAAGAGATTCCAATCAGAACCCAAATCCGAATCCGAATTCCTTATCGGGTTCAGATATGACATGGATCCGACCCGAACCCGACCCGTATACACCCATACATCAAAGTCTGTCACCCTCTTGATGGCAAATTTTAAAATATAAAAACTTACTGTCACCCTCTTGATGGCAAAATTTATCCCCCTCCCCCAAACAAAAAGAAATATAAAAACTCTCTCTCTCCCCTCTCTGTCGTCTCATATTATTTGCGACATCTCTCTAAATCCTTTTGAAGTAATATATTCATCGAAACTTGAATTAAATCAAGTGAGTTTTTGAGAAAAGTTGAGCTGAAATTTAGGCGTGATTGGTTAATCGGAATACATGGGAGATGATTGGAATGTGTTCTCCTTCCATTAGAAATGAACATGGTGTATTCACATGTTCAATTTCATTTCCGAATGAACGAAATATTTAAGCCAAAAGTTGGTCTAATATAATAGCTAAATGAGACCAATAGAATCAAAAAGAGTGTAAACTAGGAATAGATGTGTCTAATCAGAACGGTCGCGCCCATTCTGACCGAATGGATGTGTTTGTTCGGAGACAACTTGTTATGTCCGAATGAATGTGTATGTTCGGCGAACAGATGTGCTTGTTCGGAACGTTCTGCCCATTTTCAACCGAGCAATGTGTCTGTTCGGAAGGATTTCACCCATTACAATAAAAAGTTTCCTCCGAATTGTAACGGTCCCAGTCTTAATATTTTCCATTATCACTATCATCACTGGTTATTCTTA